>JAQFVV010013967.1:0-44176 GCA_028023455.1 Epiperipatus broadwayi
CCTCACTGTTTATTTCCATAGTTTGTTTTGTTATTTTTATTTTTTAGATTTAATTAATTGCTAATAGAAGTAATATAAAAAAATGAATTTTTGTAAATATATTAATCGTAACGAGAATTTAAAATGGTTGTATTGAAAACAGTTATTTGTGGAGAATGAAGACATTAAACGGCTGGATTACAAATTAGGATTAATACAAAAGATAGGCGTAAAATAAATATTATAAATAAGGAGAATAATAAAATTAGTAGTACATGCCGTTTTGAGGAAAAAACATTACAACACGAATTGAATATTATGAAAAAAGAGAACACAATACAATCATTATTTTGACACTAAATTAAGGAATATATAATTTAATAAAAAATAAATAAAAGAATGAAGTAGAAAAAAAAATTATGAAGATTTTAAAGTAAATAAAAAAATATTTATTGTATTTCAAAAAATAGTAAAATATCTCGGAGAAAATTATAAATGGATAACAAACTTCAAATTTAACTCATTAAATTATTCCAAAGCTGTGTTTATATGGATAAATGTAAAATATGATTGTAATATTTATTAATGAAACAAATATAAAATACATATATATATATTGTTATATCTTCTCTTGCTACCGCTGGCGGGGTATAGCTTCTACTTCTCATGCTTGCGCTTATAAGTTCACCTACCATTTCTAGCTGTCGTGTGACAGTTTCTGTCATTAGTATTACGTACGACGATACTTTTGGCTGCACTCCGACAGCTTGCCTTGTTTCTAATGTAGGTACTAGCATATTTCAGTGCTGAATGTAAATTTGCCTCACAACAGCCATTAGCCTCATAATGGACAACCAGCCCGTGGCCATTCAGCATTTGCATTTGTTGTCTGACATTATCTGCAATTTCATTTTGGCCAGATCTATTTCCGTGATGAAACCAATTGTATTCAATGCCCTTTGGCTCATTCTTGTCATTGGATGTATGTTCTGTATTTGTACAGACGTCCATCATCTGTAGCCCTAAATGCTCACTCCAATCAAGATAAATAGCATCTGGACTAGGTCATGCTTCATGGCAAGATGAGATATAACATTCCCTATCTAACTAATATTAGCCTTGGAGAATGTATTACATCAGTCATATGCTTTCATAGACATCAACATCTCTTTCTGGGCTTTAGCAGCTTCATTTTCTTCATCAAACTGTCAGGTGTCTTCATTTGAAATCAGAAAACTTTTGGTTTAGACTTATCATTAGTTGATGGTGACTATTCACTGATGGTTGATTACCTTCTCATGCTGTTGGTGATGACACCTTGATATTCTTTAAAAACAAAAAAATTTTGGGTGACTAAGATTCATCACATCTATAACAACAATTTGTACTCATTGTTCCCAATTTATTCCTGCAATGTTTTTGTCAGCTGCGTAATTAATTGATCCAGTTTTGTGATCAACTATTTTAATGCTATAGTCCATTTCTTCAGTGAACTTTCTTAACTTGCTGTTGACTCTTTTGTAGTCATTTAAGAGTTCACCAAATCAAAAGTGATATAAGCATTTATTAATGGATTAATTCTAAGATTGTGATCTATTTTTTCACAATCGAAACTTTCTCCCAAAACTTCATTTATGAAATGTGGAAAATCGCATGTTAAGGCTAGTTTTTTTAATATCTCTGTATTATCCTTAATAGTTTTCCAGAAAACATTTTTAATAACTATGAAGCTTTGTCAAAATGAATATCTGTCAAAACAATAGGGGTGACAAGTGCTTCAATTATGGCATATATTTTAGACCTGAGGTTGGCTAATTTATAAAAAAAAAAGGTATTTTGATTTGATGTTTATTGAAAAACCTTGAATAATTGTAGTTTGGACAATTTTCAGAATGGGCCAGATGCAACTCTTCTATTGTGCCAAGTTTAGCTATTATGATTTTCTCTCTCTCTTTTTTATGCCCTGAGAGAAAAAAAAATCTCTCTCAGTTAATAAGGAATTAGGAAGCACATGTTCAAGTTTAAAAATTTTTGTTTCAATAATAATGTTAGCTTGCAATTTTTTGAGATTAGTGACAAAAGAATTAATGACCCATGGGTCAGGAACTTATTTTTACAGCTGGTTAAGCAAAAATATGATTTTGTCACCTCGGTTAAATGTTGTTTTTATTCATGAGGTATTATAAACACAGATTTGTGAAACATGATTACATATTTATTTGTTAATATAGAATATGTATTTTCGATATACACACTATCCATACTCTCTACTTTCACTATTAATGCAATATAGCTTCTAATTGCTATCCAGTTACTAAAGAAAGAGACTTCAGGAGCCCTTATTAGGCTGTTTACCATTTCAGCATTACTGTGACAGTATGCACCATGAGTACATATAGAAACTTTCTGTGTGTACTGCGGTAGCATGTCTTATGCTTGATTAAGGATCTGTCAGATTCCAAATAAATTGTCTTTTGACCCATTGGACAGTATACAATGATGCTCAGAAAATGTGATTGTTTTTATTATTGACAGGGATCTGGCTACAAATCACTATCAGAATTGGATGGTAGTTTGCATAATGACCACTATATGGCAAAAGCACTTAGGCAAATGCATGCAAAAAGTGTAATTAGCTAGAATGTAAACTAGACATAAGGCTACATCGTACAAAACCTTTTGAAGTGTCACAATACGTACACATAAGTCATGTTGTCATGGTACAGTTAGAAAAGTTAGGTAAATCTAGAAGTCTCTGACATTAAATTCAATACCAAAACCAAGATATCAGGCAGTTGACAATAAATCAAATATTACTGTATGTATGTGTTTGTAAATGTATTATATATACAGTGTAACATTGTGCTTTTGCGCATTGTTTCTAGATGAATTTCCTCATGAAATAATTTATACTTTTTATTAGTATTTTTTTAAAAAAAGGAAATAGTAAATAATAAATAAAGTGTGCAGAGACTATAACAATATCTATAGTAGTTATGATATCTAATTTCAACTAAAAATATACTTGTTATATTGTGTTTTAATAAATGTAAATGATTTAGTTAAATGAGAAATAAATGCTTAAATATGATAATAAGTTAAGCTGTAATTTCGTAAATGTCATTCCCTCTGTGTGCATATATGTGTGTGTGCATGGATGAATGTAAGTTTATTATTTTTAACAACCAAAATAATTGTTTAAAAAAATCATTGAACCTTTTAAAGAATAAATATTAAATACACCTAAACTATAAAATATTAAAGTTTAAAAGTAAACTTCTGATAAAACTTTTAATGATTAAATAAATCTAAACTATAAAGGGTTAAATGTTAAAAGTAAACTTCTGATAAACCTGGATTGATGAAAGGCAATGTATTATTTTAATAAAGAATTAAATGTTATTTAATTATCTTTTTACTTTATGTATTTTTATTAACTTTCTTAATTAATAAGAAAATACATTACATTGACGTCATTGAACTTGCTAGAGACCATGTGATTCCATTTCACATAATTAGATTTAATTACATAATTTTCATAATTAGATTGTTGTATTGATTATGGATCACAGCCAGTATATAAACTTAAACACAGCATTTTTCAAGTTGGTTGCTGTTGGTTGTTGTCTGTTTCCTCAATCTCTCTCTGCTTCTCTGAACTTAGGGCCCTGCAAATTTAATAATAAGTGATAATTTTTTTAATAATTATTTTATTTTTTCTTAAAAGTATAAAGTTATTAATTTTAGTGTTATTTAAACCTACCATGCAGTGCAGAATTAATTAAGATATCTCATTGTCTTATATTTCCAATTTCGTTGAGCTCTATTTGTAGACTATTAACATAATACCACAGAAGAATAATTTAGTTACTATATCTAAATTTCATCAATTTTGTTTAAAAATAATTTTAAGAAAAAGCCAGGTGATAATTTCACTAACAATAATAATGTGAAATTCAAGAAATATAGAATGCATCAGCTCTTAAGTGAATTATATCAATACTGTAATGTTAATTAACCTATTATGTAGGAAAGAGTTTAAATGTTATCAGTAATTATAGAAAAAAAACGGTACAATGATGAAGAAATAAACGTGTTGCCTTTAAATTAAAGTAAGTTATTATTAAGTGCATTTGCTTTATCCAAACTTGTGTCTTTTAAAAGAAAGTATTTGGAAGGAAATTGAACTTGTTAAAAAATATTTCAAAAAAATGATGACTAGAATTTAATTTGTTCCTCTAATTTCTTGTTATAAAATAGTTTAAATAATGGGGAGAAACTGATAAACTTAATTACTTAAAAGAAAAAATAGTTTTCTAAAATAATTTACAAAAGACATTTGAGATGCACTGTTTTATTCACAAATTATTAAAATTAATAATATCTCTTACAAGCAAGTATTCTAAGGCAAAATATAATAATATAATACCTGTAAATGACAATTATTCTAAAATTAATTCCAAGCTTGTTTTTAAAAAATGCCTCTTCTTTAAAAAAGTAAATATGTGTTATTTATTCCTATAAACTGCAGACTCCAAAAAATTGCAATGAAGCCAAAAATTTTATATTATTTTAGACATCATCAAATAAACATTTTTCAGCTAGTTACATAGTTTATATTATTCAATTTCTCTGAAGGAAATTCAAACCACTATTAAATTACCATAAATAGTTGAGTTATTCGTTTTTGCATATTTTGAAGCTATGTTTGCTACTTTTAAAAAAATATATAGTAGGGGCTCTTCATCGCATAAATAGCCCACATAGAAAGAATTGTGCATCTTTAACAGACCACTCACTTTGGTAGATGAACTAAGGTGTTTTTAAAAAAATATTTGCAGTATTTTTTTTTATTTGTTATTGCTTTCTTATTTTAATGCTGTTATAACATTATCTTATGTCAACTGTAATCTTATTTTTTATATTATTGTAGTTATTGGGTTTGTAACAGAATATTCCTACACATTATCAGGAAAATTTAGTCTTATATGATATGAGCTGGCTTTGAAATAAATTGTAAAAATACTTCATTTAATAGAATTATCAATCTCTTCAAGGTAAATTTTAAAATGCTTCATTTATTAGAGATACTCATCTCTTCATTTATTTTTCTTATAAACGTTTTGTTGAATAATTTATTCACTCATTGGTAAAACAGCCTGGGTGTTTATCAGAAGTCCAATATTTTATTATAGTCATTATGATATAATGATTTTCTGTTAAAATTTTAATATAATTGAATATTCATTTATTTAATATCATTTTATCCACTCTATATTTCTTATGAATTTTTATTATATATTGGCTATATGTGTGCATTTCTTGTTTACGGAATTTAATTATGCCATAATTCTTATATATTTTATAGTCATTTGACATGCTTTTATTGTTGGTTTCAGACATTGCTTATTGTTTATTAAGTATAACAATGTCTGTAGTGTGCTTCTGTCTCATCCCAGCCTGCCACAAGCAAATATAACAAATGTTATAATTTAAATATTCATTGTGTAGCACATGGCATAATAGGAAATGCTCATTTCGATGTATTTATCTGCTCCATCTGGAATGTTTCTGCAGTGGATTTGTAAGATGTTTAATATTAGATATTTTGTTATTATTATGGGACAGTAACCAGTATAACTTGTGTTTATGTGACTTCTGATTGAATGATCCAGACCCTCGTTTGTATTTAAATTTAAAAAAGAATAGAGTCTAGCAATATTAATTTATTCTCTCAGTTGGATAGTTATTAATATTATACCAGCATTTATATTCAATCTCAGTCAATATAATTTAACTTAACAGTAATTTCAAAGCTTTAGAAAGGGATTATATAAATTAATGCTTGATTAGGATGTATTTTAAATAAAAAGGTTCAGCTAAAGCTATAGAAAGGGAAATTAATGCTTGATTAGGATGTATTTTAAATAAAAACTTTCAGCTCAGCTGTGACTTGAGCTGTTGTTATTTTTTATTTTCTTAAAATGCAACTTTTGTTAAATTTATTAATTAGCTAAGAGTAATTTAGATAAACCCATTAATGTTAAACTGATACCTCCATTGAGAGCATGTGGTAAATAGCTTATCCAAATATTTGTTTGAAGCCTTAGTCTATCTATAAGTGAAGCCAGGATTTTACCTGTAAAACCTATTAATATAACAGCACCTATGTTTGGCAATTAGTTTTGATCTAATTGTATATAATATATTCCTGATGTTATTTATAAATTGTAAATAAATGTATTTGTTATTATTCAAAAATTAGTTTTCTGTTTTTTTTATATGTGTATTTGTCTTGAGTTTGTCAATGTTCTCAAAGTTTACAAAAGTCATAAGACTTACAATTCTGATTTCCAAAAAAAAAAAAAATCTGGTTAATAGATAAAGAATTCATGCAGATCCAAATCCAAATATTTTAAATGGACATTCATCCATAAATGCTTCAATTCCAAAAATTGGGGTTATGATAAAGAAAATTTGAAATGTACTTGATATTGTTTAAGAGTATTTAGGTCCTTGTTTTTTAAGACTGCACAATATTACTTTATTTATTCAAAATGAAAAGATAACAATCACATATAATTGTTTAGATTGTGTTGCTGATAGGATAATTGGAAGACATAAAATGTACCCTTTTCTTCCTGTTATTTTCAAGTGATATCCTGAGTAAAAGATTATTGCTTTTCTGGTAAATTTTAATTTGCTTTAATTATGAAATTTGTTTAATAAATTAGATATCTATTATGTAGTTATACTTATTATGATATGAGTTTAGGAAACATTAGCTTATAAAAACATAAATGCACCAGGATATCAGTAATTTATTGGCAACAGACAATTGTACGATAACTTTTTAAAAATTCCAATGAACCCTGAGATTTCTCTGATAATTATTTATTTTTCCATCAGCTATCAATTCATTTATTTAAATGATGATTATGGATGTTATATTTGAAATCCTTTATGATTTGCTGTACTATTAGAAGAGTACATTGTATTTATACTCTACAAGAGTAGAGTTACTTGCTGAGATGACGCTCCTATTTAGGTTGGTGACATAAGAATTACATTAGTGAAAACACTTGGAGATTAAGATTCATAAAAATTATATTAATGAAGATATTTGAAGATAAAGATTCACAAAAGTTATATTATTGTGAAGGTATTTGAAGATTATTCTATTTAAAGTGGAAATTATTTATTTATTTATTTATTTATTTTATTTCTTCTCAGAGACTATGTTTTGATGGAGGGGAGTTTAGATTATAAAAAAAGTTTTTATAATTCAGAGTGAAGTTTCTCCTTTTGCTAATTTGTTTTAGCTGCTTATAGTGTAATATGCATTTTTATTATTACTTAAAAAATTTAATTCTATCTTAATACACGTCTCAGGAGTAGCCATCAAATTACATGCAATCACCACTGAGCAAAAGAAACCTCTATTCATTATACCATAGTGTATCATCATCATCATCAACCATTATCAATCCATTGCAGGATGAAAGTCTCTCCTAGTTTAATTCACCTTTTCCTATCTTTAGCTTCTCTTCTCCACATCAACCTTGCACTCTTTCTTATTTCATCCATCAATTTCACATGTGGTCTCTTTCTGGGTCTTTTACAATCTCTTGGAGTCCAGTCTAAAATCTCATTTGTCCATCTATGATAATCTCTTCTAACAATATGTCCATCCAAACTCCACTTCAGTCTTTTAATTTTTTTCAATGAGGTCAGTAACACCTGTTTGTTCTCTTACCCATAATTGCGTTTTCGATTCCTTCTTGTTACTCCCAACATCCATCTCTCCATACTTATATGAGTGGTCTGAAGTCTCTGTATTGCTCTTCTGTTAAGTGTCCAAGTCTCAGATCCATAAGTAAGAACTGGCAAAACATATTTATTAAAAACCTTCCTTTTCAAACACATAGGCATATTTCCTTTTAGTATCAAGTTATTTCTACCAAAAGTACTCCAACCAAGTTTAATTTTATGATTAATTTCATCCATTATATTTCCATCTGTATTAATAATCTGACCAAGATATTTGTAACTGTTAACTACTTCTAATTCATCATAACCAATCTTTATTTTCATATTTTGAGAAAATCTATTAAACATTACTTTAGTCTTTTTAACATTTATTTTTGGTCATACTTTCCTACTTTCATCTGATAACTACTGCAACATTTCCTTTATCTCTAAAGCATTATTTGCAAAAACAACTACATCATCTGCAAATCTTCTTTAGTTCCCATTTTAATCCCCAAAATACTTGTTGCAGCACTGTTGTAAAAAGTTTTGGAGATATGGAGTCACCCTGACGTACACTTATTTCAATGTTGATTTTCCTACTATCATTATGTAATCTAATTGTTTCGGTTGCATTTTTATAAATATTCTTTAAAATATGGCAATATCCTGGATCTACACCTTGATGACACAATGCTTTTATCACTGAAGAAATGTTTATAGAATCAAATGCCTTTTCATGGTCTACAAATCCTAAACATAAAGGCACTTCATATTCATTTGTCCATTCAATAAATTCTCTCAATACCTGGATATGATCTACTGTACTAAAACCACTTTTAAGTCCAGCTTGTTCTCTTGGTTGGTACAAATCCAGTGTTTTTTGTACACGAGTTGTAATTATCTTAGTAAAAATTTTGTATAAAACTGATAAAAGACTGATAGGTCTGTTATTTCTAATATCTTTTTAATATTCGTACTGCATTTTTCCAATCGTCTGGTACATCATTATCATATAGACATTTGGGTGCTGATATAGTACGCGCTCGGCGGCCATTTTGAATTTGGAAACACCCAAAAACACTGCTGGCACATGCAAGCGATAAATGTCATCGACTAGAAACACTCATTTTTCAAAAACGTAAAACGCCTGAGGCACTGCAATTAAAAAAAGGTGGTGGGGAGGGACTACACTTAAAAAAATGGCGGGAAAAAGTCACATTAAATAGCCTAAGGTGCTATTACCCAAAAAAGGCGGGAAAAGAAAAAGAAGTGAAAATTAAAAAATACTTTAAAATAAACCAAAAACGCTAATTTATATATATATAGTCATAATCAAACATTGCAATATTTACAAAAATCCGTTAAAATATAGCGATCACTAGAAAAATAATATAATGCTATAAATCAAACCTTACTTTAAAATAAACCAAAAACGCTAATTTATATATATAGTCATAATCAAACATTGCAATATTTACAAAAATCCGTTAAAATATAGCCACCACTAGAAAAAATCAAACATTACTTTGAAATAAACCAAAAACGCCAATTTATATATATAATCATAATCAAACATTACTTTAAAATAAACCAGAAAACGCTAATATATATAGTCATGATAATCAAATATTGCAATCGTAAATCTCAAAAGATTAACCCTATGTTAAAGCATTTTTTTTAAAAAAAAAATCGTAAATGGTATTTACAAAAACACATTAGAAAAATAATAAATGCTATTTTAAAAATATCAGTCCGGTCTATCAACGCTATATACTAAATCAGTATTATAATTTTAAAAAACAATATTTAAAAACTATAATGCTATAAATCAAACATTGAGTTGTAGCGTTACATTGAATAGCCAAAGCTTATACTATGGAAAAAAAAGGGCGGGAAAAGAAAAAGAGATGAAAATTAAAAAATACTTTAAAATAAACCAAAAACGCTAATTTATATATATATATATAGTCATAATCAAACATTGCAGTATTTACAAAAATCCGTTAAAATATAGCTACCACTAGAAAAAATCAAACATTACTTTGAAATAAACCAAAAACGCCAATTTATATATATAATCATAATCAAACATTACTTTAAAATAAACCAAAACCGCTAATATATATAGTCATGATAATCAAATATTGCAATCGTAAATCTCAAAAGATTAACCCTATGTTAAAGCATTTTTTTTAAAAAAAAAATCGTAAATGGTATTTACAAAAACACATTAGAAAAATAATAAATGCTATTTTAAAAATATCAGTCCGGTCTATCAACGCTATATACTAAATCAGTATTATAATTTTAAAAAACAATATTTAAAAACTATAATGCTATAAATCAAACATTGAGTTGTAGCGTTACATTGAATAGCCAAAGCTTATACTATGGAAAAAAAAGGGCGGGAAAAGAAAAAAAGAGATGAAAATTAAAAAATACTTTAAAATAAACCAAAAATGCTAATTTATATATATATATAGTCATAATCAAACATTGCAATAGCATTTATTTAAATAATTTTTTACTAATATTTTAATAATTTAAAAAAAATTACCAGCTCTCGATCGGATGGATGGTCGTCCGCTCAGGCTAAATTTGGTTCTTTTTAGATCTCTTCATTACTGCAATACCACAAAACATCAAATTATACTTTTAAGATTTAGGTTTATTATTTTAAAGAAGACACCAGTAAAATTAATTTATTCAGGAAATATCGCAGCTTGATATGGCCTCTTTCAAATTTATTTTTAAAACTGTCTACTTGGGTCGGTATGTATGACGTAAGATAATTTCCAAGAATTATAGTTCGGGATGGGGGCTTTGTCTTACTAAGATAAAAGAAAGTGTTAAGTTAGATTTTCAAATTTAAAAAAACAACAACTGTAAAACAGTTCTAATGGACTTTTATGCCTCAAGCCTAACTAGTCATGAAATGCAAAAGAGGGTTAAAATTTATTATAAAAAAATTGGGGTTTTGGTTATAATAAATTAATGATTTCAAAATATAATCGCACTGTAACATATTATACATCACAACTTGTACTCATATATATATGTGCCGATACATGTATTACTTGTAAGATTTTAGTTTTAACACTTCTTATTGTTGCTAATTCTGTCTATCATTCCGTTTCACCTTCTATGTATCATAGTAGGCCTGTTTGTCAAATTCAAACCCATCCCAGACTACGTGTATAATCCTATAATAATGTACTTTGATGTATAATAACGTATGTTTACGTGTATGTGCGCACATCTAATATATAAATAAATATATTTATATATTAGATGTGCGCACATATTATACATCAAAATACATTATTATAAGATTATATACATAACAATGTTAGGCTTGAAGCATAAAAGTCCATTAGCTGGTTTACAGTTGTTTTTTTTTTTTTAAATTTGAAAGTTTAACTTAACACTTTCTTTTATCTTAATAAGACAAAGGCCCAATCCGAACTATAATTCTTGGAAATTATCTTACGTCATAGATACCTTGTGTCAGACCCAAGTACACAGTTTTAAAAATAAATTTGAAAGAGGCCATATCAAGCTGCGATATTTCCTGAATAAATTAATTTTACTGGTGTCTTCTTTAAAATAATAAACCTAAATCTTAAAAGTATAATTTGATGTTTTGTGGTATTGCAGTAATGAAGAGATCTAAAAAGAACCAAATTTAGCCTGAGCGGACGACCATCCATCCGATCGAGAGCTGGTAATTTTTTTTAAATTATTAAAATATTAGTAAAAAATTATTTAAATAAATGCTATTGCAATGTTTGATTATGACTATATATATATATAAATTAGCGTTTTTGGTTTATTTTAAAGTATTTTTTAATTTTCATCTCTTTTTCTTTTCCCGCCCTTTTTTTTCCATAGTATAAGCTTTGGCTATTCAATGTAACGCTACAACTCAATGTTTGATGTATAGCATTATAGTTTTTAAATATTGTTTTTTAAAATTATAATACTGATTTAGTATATAGCGTTGATAGACCGGACTGATATTTTTAAAATAGCATTTATTATTTTTCTAATGTGTTTTTGTAAATACCATTTACGATTTTTTTTTTAAAAAAAATGCTTTAACATAGGGTTAATCTTTTGAGATTTACGATTGCAATATTTGATTATCATGACTATATATATTAGCGTTTTCTGGTTTATTTTAAAGTAATGTTTGATTATGATTATATATATAAATTGGCGTTTTTGGTTTATTTCAAAGTAATGTTTGATTTTTTCTAGTGGTGGCTATATTTTAACGGATTTTTGTAAATATTGCAATGTTTGATTATGACTATATATATAAATTAGTGTTTTTGGTTTATTTTAAAGTATTTTTTAATTTTCATCTCTTTTTCTTTTCCCGCCCTTTTTTTTCCATAGTATAAGCTTTGGCTATTCAATGTAACGCTACAACTCAATGTTTGATTTATAGCATTATAGTTTTTAAATATTGTTTTTTAAAATTATAATACTGATTTAGTATATAGCGTTGATAGACCGGACTGATATTTTTAAAATAGCATTTATTATTTTTCTAATGTGTTTTTGTAAATACCATTTACGATTTTTTTTTTAAAAAAAATGCTTTAACATAGGGTTAATCTTTTGAGATTTACGATTGCAATATTTGATTATCATGACTATATATATTAGCGTTTTCTGGTTTATTTTAAAGTAATGTTTGATTATGATTATATATATAAATTGGCGTTTTTGGTTTATTTCAAAGTAATGTTTGATTTTTTCTAGTGGTGGCTATATTTTAACGGATTTTTGTAAATATTGCAATGTTTGATTATGACTATATATATAAATTAGCGTTTTTGGTTTATTTTAAAGTAAGGTTTGATTTATAGCATTATATTATTTTTCTAGTGATCGCTATATTCTAACGGATTTTTGTAAATATTGCAATGTTTGATTATGACTATATATATATAAATTAGCGTTTTGGTTTATTTTAAAGTATTTTTTAATTTTCACTTCTTTTTCTTTTCCCGCCCTTTTTTTTGGGTAGTAGCACCTTAGGCTATTTAATGTGACGTTTTCCCGCCATTTTTTTAAGTGTAGTCCCTCCCCACCACCTTTTTTAATTGCAGTGCCTCAGGCGTTTTACGTTTTTGAAAAATCAGTGTTTCTAGTCGATGACATTTATCGCTTGCATGTGCCAGCAGTGTTTTTGGGTGTTTCCAAATTCAAAATGGCCGCCGAGCGCGTACTATATCAGCACCAACATTTGGTATATAACTTTGCTAAAAAAAATCTTTTTCTTCACCTGTATCTTTTACTATATCAATTATAATTCCATCATTATCTGGAGCCTTCCCTTTCTTCATAAATTTAATTGCATGTCTGACTTCCTCATTCAAAATTCTGTGGAATTCGGAATATATAATAGGTATAGGAGGCACATGTTCTTTATTACTATATAATTTTTGATAGAAGCCTTCTACACATTTCATGATGTCAAAAGTCTCTTTTTAGGAATAATGCCATCTTTTTTTCTTATCGCAGATATAAATTTCCTACTGAAACAGTAAGATTCGTATTCAATCTTAAGTTTCACCTTTTTCTGTCGTCTCTCACTGACCGGTCTATCCCGCCCAAATTTAAACTTTTTGATATCGAATTGTGTGTGTAACAATATTAAAAATGTATAAATATATGTAGAATTCAGCTTAAACATGCACACATTTCGATCTCAAATTAAACGCAATAAATAGGGATAAAATAATATAATTTAGATTTCTTTTAGTTATATAATTTTGTATAATTTTAATCATTTATTTTGGATTATAAAGTTCGTATTTATTGCTTTGTTTAAACTTCGTTTAATAATAATTCTAAAAATATCTGATGTAATATTTAATTAAAAGTTAAAATAATCTTATGTTCCCTTTTTGTTTTTGAAATTTAAAAGCATCGGTCAGTGATAGATAATAGATTAATTAAAGAAAAATTCCCCAAAATTAAAGTAAATGTAAAATGTAAACAATAGAACGGCAGCTTTCTTTAATTAAAAACCAACTAAATGCATTGATTATCCTCAGGGCAGATTAAGTAGAACCTAAAAATATCTTAACAAAAATGTGAAAGATCAAGATAAAAAAAGAGGCCATCTTAGACTTGCTGGAGACATTCACTTAAACTTTAGCTTTGCTCTCGATCACTGAGAGTCTCCAAAATATAAAAATAATTTGTTCCTTCCAAGGTATGACCGAATAAAGCACCTAGATTATTCTCCATCGGGAGATGGCCTATCATGCTGAACTTTCATTGCCCGTCATAAATTCACCATGAAGATCTGCTGCCTGAAATGAATGAGAAAGCTGCTGCTGCCATGAAATTAAATGAATATCTTAATACAAGAAAGAATTGCCACTCGTGAACTTTTTGCTGCTGTGAAAGTAAAATGAAACATCTAAATACAAGAAAGAATTGCCACTCATGAACTATTTGCTACTTAACCAATGGACTCGGAAAACTTCTTACAAAACAGGTACCTGTCTGTGTTCACACTCTAGAGTACTCTAATAATATGCTATAGCTATTCTTCATACTACTTATCTAAATTATAAAATGTAAAAACTACCATTTGTATAACTAAATTGAATAATTAATGTAATGTGTAAATTTCTCTACTAATCTAGCTTACCTCATTCTATCTTGGGTGCGTATTTCTATAATCTACATTTCTATCTATAGTTATTATTTAATTATTGCATGCTCATAATTATTTCAATTTTCAAAGTTCAAATCTATGATCGCTTAAAACAATGAATGCGTGTCAAATTTTCATTAATATTTACTTTCTTTAATAACTTAACTTTCATATAAATCGACACGCATTCAATGCTTCATTTATTGTAATGCAGGGGTCTACTACTTTGCAAATGGCTGACGTATTAGTTATAATAATTCCCAAGTTATATATGTTTTGTATTTATTAAATAATCAGTGAATAATTCCAGAAAATTACATTTCTTTGAGAGTCACCAACGTTCTTTAGTAAATGTTGATAATGTAGAGCCGAATTAGAAATCTATTTAAATCTCATCATAATCAATTATCAGTATACATGTGTTACATTTTAGAGACGTGATGACCCATTCTGCCATGAAATTTCCGCATTCTTCAGGGTTGAAATTAACCCCAGTCGTCCTACACAAGCGGGCATAATGGGTGCTCCCGTAGGATTTGACAATGTCATGCAGCCAGCCGGCAAATTGTGCCACGTACCGCTTGTCCCTGGTTATGCTTATGTGACACCTTACTTCATCGGACTGAGGCAGAGACCAGTCTGATATTTTTATAAACCCATTCGCGGCATTGCAGTTTCAATATACTGCCATTCCATATCACCTTTCTAAAGCGTATCACGTGTTCCTTTGCTCAATTCTATTATTCTATATATCACTCCGCCTCTGCATTATCTTCATAATTCACTCTCAAATAAATGTTTGCCCTTAGTTATAAATAAATATTTTAATTAAATAAATATATGTCTGCCATTACTCTTATAACCCATACTTTAGACTCTTGCCTTGCAAAGGTGTAAATTCCCCAAGGCATGCATTAGAAATACTTACTCGAGAATTTTAGGTAGCTAGATTAAGCCTTCAAATAAGTGAATTCCCTTTGTAAACATTACAGTATCGGAAATACCGCTACTGAGTTCCCAATATAAAATAATGTGTAAATAAATAAATGTATTCTTTAAAATATAATCATGTTGCAAATCCCGCTACTGAAGCTGTTAGTCCATAAAAGATTAGTAAATGTTTGTTTTATTAAAATGTATTAATAAATAATTTTAAACTATACGTCTGCAGTTACGTTTCATTTATTCGATACCCATTCTATATAATTTCCTCGATTATGTAAATATGAATGTTTAATTAATATTAGTTTGATTATTGGCTAACTTGAGAATAAAATCATGAATCTCTTGCATCTCCCTGACCACCGTGCCTAAGGAAATATTTACTAATGTCGCATCAGATGCGTTGTTTCGTGGATTGTATTGTGGAACCGATAAACTATGTTCGAACTCAGTACCACGGGTGGCTTCGCTACTTGATGGTGCTGCTGTTCTGTATGGTGGTCGAATTCTGCACTATGTTTACGAGTCACACGTTTTCTGACCATTACACTACCAATACCAAAATGTTGTTTTACACTCTTTAGACTTTTATTTTTTTCTACAGTTTTCCTTGCCAGTTTACAATTATATTTTCTTATATCATTTTCAACTCTTTTCCACACCATTTTACAAATTTCGAGATATTCAATCTTTTTTAATGCTTTATTGTTGTATATCCTCATATTACATCTTTTTTTCATAAATTCTTTAGTCTCAGTAGAAATTTTATTTGTCAATTGCTGCTTTTTTCTGCCAGCTATCTTTGTTGTAGTTTTTAAAAGTGTATCGCTTTTTTTTTTATTAATGCCATTCAAATCTGAATCGTGTTCAAAATCTACTAATACTTGAAATGGATTTGTAAGTTCTAATTTAAATTCATTAGAATGTTTCTGAAGATTACAAATATCAACTGTAAATATTGTTTTTCTTAATAATTGTTGTCTCTCTAGTTTTGAATTAACATGTATTTTACATCTTACTAATCGATGGTCACTTCCTGTGTTAAATTTATTAAGAACATTACAATCTTGAAATATGTATTTTTTGTTAGTCAAAATATAATCCAATTCTGCTGCACTTTCATTTGGATGCATCCATGTCCATTTCTTTTTTAACATTTTTTTCAAAAAAAGAATTCATAATATAAAGGTTCTCTTTTTCTACAAACTCCACAAGTCTGTGTGCTCTCTCCTTTCTATTACCATAACAAAAATTACCTACAATATTTTCATCTTTCATTTGTTTGCCAATTCTAGCATTGAAGTCTCCCATAAGAATTTTAAAATGTTGCCTACACTGATCAAAAGCCTTTTGTACATTCCATATAAAAGTCTTCTAGAACTTCATCACTATGAGAACTTGTTGGAGCATAAACCTGAATTATCTGTATTTGGTATCTTCTATTAAGTAGTAAAACTAATCTTGCCACTCTTCCTGATACACCATATCTCCACAATGTCATTCTTCCATTTTATATTTATAATGAATCACACTCCACTTGTATTTACAATATTTGTGACTTTATAGTAGAGTATATGTCCACTTTTTAAATCAATTGTTTCTTCACCTTTTCTTCTAACTTCACAAAGTCCAATAATGTCCCATTTAATATAAAACAGTTCTTCTTCTAATTATTGCAATTTTCCTTCACTTGAAATTCATCTGCAGTTGTAAGTACCTAAATAAAACGTCGTCATCATATGGCAGCCTGTGTCCACAATCATGGGATTCTTAGCACCATCTGCTTTTGGACATCAACTGCTGCCTTGGTGGGTGACTTTACAGCCTCCTGGGAATAAGAGTCATGATTTATTTTTGTCTGTCATGATTGTATATATTGGAAGCAATATTCTTAAACTCGGAGGTAAAAAGCTAATAAACTCACTACACTCCCTAATGCGTGTTGGTGAGCAGCCCATCCATGTTCTTATTCTATATGAATAATCACATAGTAATAAGAGCTGCAACGACAAAAACATATGGAGTGGACATTAAAAATTTACCCTGCTTGGTTCCTTTAAGGCCTCCAAGAGGAACAAAAGTGTCTCCTTTCAGTTAATAGCAAACTCCTGTCTGCAGTCCCATAGTGTATAGTCTAAAAATAAGTCTCTCCCTCCCATTATTTCAAATCTTTTCTCCCAGGCTATAATATGTGAAATAAATCACAAATCAGCACAACAACCCCACTGCATAAGAAATATAGCACTATGTGTTATACCTACTATGCATATAAAAAGATAGTTAATGTAGTTTTGATTAATTCCGTCCTAAAAAGGCTTAAAATTCTGGACTGAGGTCGGTAGGCTACATCTTCAAGAATATCATGCCATTGAATTGTTCAGCTTAATCTGCCATTCTTTACTGCTATGCAGTAAAAATCTACATCCCCCTACAATTTCTGCCTTTAATGAATTTTCAGTCACAGTTCATCTCAATTACTTACTACCCTGCCAGCAAAAAGTTTGGCCCTAATTTTATTGATGAGCACAGACTAAATAGATTTTGGAGCCGTTTTCTACAGAAGTAGCAACTATATTTAATATTTGAATCTAGAACTTATCTGAGGCAGCACATAATGCAACTCATCAGTTATTACTGCTTTGTTCGGAAAGTCCACCTTTTTTTAAATGACAATTTCTGTAAATTTAAATGTCTGAGTATTCACCTATTCATGCCATTTTGCAGAGAATTTTTTTTTCTCTTGGTTAATGACAGCATAACAGAAAAAAGACATTTAACTATCTGAGAATAACATATGTAGAGGCCAAGCAGGCTATATCTTCAAGGATTGGTGACAACTGGATTGATTTGATTGTTTAGCTGGACATTTCATTGTTTACTATTATGTAGGGGAAATCGCAATTCACCAATTAGTATTGGAACTTTTGCTTTTAATAGATACTTAGTCTTATTTCACTACAATTACTGACTAAATTTGCAACTGAATCATTACTGGCTTCTAATTCCATTTCAAAGTTCTGCCTGCCTAGGTTTTTGAGACATATTTTCTGCATGAACGTCAACAATATTTAAAATATGAACCCAGAACACGTGTATACTCTTTCCCATCTGCTGTGGACAAATATAAAAAAAACCTCTTGTTTCTGCTATACCACTTTTTTTAAAAGAAGAATTACCAATTTATGTACTAAGCACATATTTTTATATTCAAAAATAAGGCTATTGCTTATTAAAAACTTTGTATCTTAGGTGGTTATTGCATTATGTTTTTATAAATATTTTAAAATTAAACTATTTTTTAATACTACATTCTTCGATTTTTACAAAATCCTCGCAATTTTTTTAATGATATACTTCATTCTGAAATCTAAATATTGTTTTATTATTACAAATTATTCAACATTTTCATAATATATAAATTAACAAAACTAAACAAATAAATAGTTCACTCAAAAGGGATTTTTGTTAACATTTTTACTCTAGGACAAATGAAATAAATTATTAGGTCATTTTATCAAACTTCTATTTCATAGATGTTGATAAATAAATGCATATTTGTTATGAAAAATCAACTTATTTAATAAGGTACACTATACGATCATACAATTCATAAGGTAAGAATATTAAATATTAATACGGACCAGTTAATTATATATACTTTCGGACGACTGCATGACGGTTTTGTATTTATTAATAATCCATTTTCTGGGAAGTCGTGTTTTAAACAATGGCTGTTTGTTTTTGTTTCTTTAAAGATGATTATTGTATTAAATATTTCATTAATTTATTTTTTTAAGATGATTATAAAAACCACAATAAATTACACATTTCAAGCGATTGTATTTAAAAAAATTAATATCAATGTAATAAACAATATAAAGACATTATGAAGTAATACTCGTATCGAACACGTTTTGAGCAACACCGCCATTATCTCCGTTTGCACATAAAGTTTAATATTATACTTATTTGAACACATTTTTCGCACAGTTACTATTCCGTAATTTTGAAAATAGTTCAGTCCGTCCTTTCCTGTCTTTGGACATTCGAAATTTTAGATTCCGATAAAATAATTGATCAATTACTTGAACGAAAATTGTACCGCCAACACAAAAAAATTACTACAATGTTCGAAACGTGCTAACGGTTTCTACTTTATAATATATGTAAAAAAAAAATAATTCATTACATGTTGTGAATGGCCTTTATAAGGAAATTTTTATTTTCTCAAGTTATCATGCATGTATATTGGATTTCTTAATATTTTTTATACTTAACAAGTAATACGCGTGTTCGATAAAAGAATTTAAAAAAAAACAAAAACAAATCCTTCGCCCGTGAAATCGGATAATTAACCAAAAAACACCGTCCGAGAGAGCTAAAGAATGATAAAAATATTTTTATGTCCTTTCGATTGTAAGTGGCAGGAATTTTAACCTTAAATTTATATAACTTGCATAGCACCATATATATATAAATAACATAAATTATTACAAAATTATAAATTAATTATAAAATGAATAATAAAAACATGATAATTCAATCAAAATACAGAAATCAAAGAAACAAAATGTATTAATTATACAATACATAATCAATATAATATATACACTAGATAAAGATATATAATTTTCGGGTCATTTTTAATTTTAGCGCTGTTTTATAAATATTCATATAGTTAACTTTAATTGTAAATCATACAATTATTTTTACTTATTTTCCTTTTATTAGATTCTTTAATTCATGTAGTTTAATTAAAGTTTAATATTTTTTTTACAAACTATTTTATATTAGTGAATATATAAGACAGATTTATCAACTATTAATACCATTATATTTTTAGCCTTTTCCTATATATAAATATGAATACACATATAAATAATACACCGTTTCGTACCATAACAATATATAAGACAATTAAACTTATGCAGATTTTAAAATCTTAAAAGCTATAATAACCTTAAAATATACAAAAAAATGAGAGAGAGAAAATAATTTTGACTTACTTGAAATAAGATATTTCAACTAAAGTATATTACGAAACAATGCATTGTTAGTACAAATCTATTGTTTAAATTCAATTCATTAGTTATTATTATTATTAAATTGTTTTAGTGTATTAATTTTTGTCGTGGATGTAAATGTCATTAAGTAACCTGTAAAAATTCCACGCAGGTGATAGAGTCATTAGAACCTAATTTTGCAAATGTAGCCATTTATTTGAAAATCAGAAACCGAAAATAATTTTATATTTATATGAATATAATGAAAAAAAGTAAAATACAACTACCGTACAAAAAGTCGCATACCATATGTTATTATAATTTGCCATACAAATGCTGAAAGGTATTAATTTACTTTATATTTCTCTTTTTTCCATGGGTATACGTTTTTAGATATCCTTAAACTTTCATTTCTCCATACATTCTTGAAACAAATATATGAATGTGTCTGTGTCATTGTGTGACAATAAACGAGGAATATTTTCAAAATTTTCACATGCATATTCATGGTCTGTGCTAAGAGTTGCATTTGCGCAAAATTACTCTTTATATATAGTGCTATGAAGCATTTACTTTTACTTACAGCTGTCATTAGACCTTCTCAGTGATTTCTAGGTTTGAACCACTTATGTTAATGGTAATATTGTTTAGTGTCTGGGGTTTGAATTATGCAGTGTGTTAGCGAGATAGACAATTCTGACCGTTACAGTAGTTAGTATAATTTAAAGTAGTTAAAACTTGTGGTTGAATTAAAGGGAATAATGGTATGTGCAAGCCCATTCTTTTTTATATTCCTAGAGTCGAGTTCTAATAGATCTCAGGCCTTGTAAAAATGAGCTCTCTAGTTATATGGGTTATTGCCAACACTTATATTGATTCCGAATTCTCTTTCCTTAGGTGTATAGTTGTCGAAGAATATTAAGAGTTGATATTGTTAATATTGCTGGTAGGGTCATAGAATCAATTCATTGTTTCTTTATAGTATGTAAGAGTTAAAGTATAATCTCTTATAGTCATGTATTACGTCCAACTCAGCCTTACATAGCTGATTAAGAGCCAATAAAAAATATAGAATGTGAATTCAAATTTGGAAAATAAATATATATTTTATGCTGTGATAAGCGGTGTGCATCGAATTTCCAGATTATAGCAAAACAGATCTTCGCTACACTGGCAAGCTGAATAAAATGTTACTCTTGTTGGGGACATTGAATATTGTCTATGTGTAGGTGTGTGAAAGCGGATCCGGATAAGAGCTAATTCTTTAACGCTTGAACAGTTTATCTATAAATGCAAGCGTAAGCAAATGCTATACAGTAGTTAAAAATTTAAAAGAGTTTATTAAAGCATATTAAGTTGCTAAAACTGATACCGAATTTATAAGTTGATTTTTTTTTAGCTAAAAGAATTACTTACGACCAGTATCAGTAACCATATGTTCATGTATATAATCTATAGTTAGAATAAAAGAAAGAAAAATATTATTGAAGCTTAAAATAGATTATAATAAATTAAGAATTGTTCATTATAGTGTTAAATATGTTTTGTCCCTTACTAATAGTCAGAACACTATAGTCATCTGTGAAAAAGAAAGAGTAATTCTGTAGCAGTTGTGAACTCCATCTTGTAATAATATGAGAATGTTTTAAAATTTCCATTTTGTTGCTACTCGAGAAAAGAGAGCTACAGAGATGGGTGAATAATGTAAATATATTCAATTACTATTGTTAATAAAATATTGTAATTTTAAATAAAAGCCTTGTCTGTGTCTCAAGGTTTCGTGTATCTTACAAATTCCAAATATCCAATCATAATCATAATCACAATCCAATCATCATGATAAATTATATATCATTCCACTCATTTTTTGAATTTATTATATTTTAATTATTTATAACTGTGTTATAGTAAAGTACTAGGTAGATTAATTTATTATTCAAGATTCCAAGAAAGCTTTGAGTGTAAAATTAAAAGACCGAAAATTATTTTGAGCACTGTAAACTCAGATAATATGTATGTGGATTATAGTCAAATAAATTTAGCAATATTAAATTAAAGTTTATTATATGTAGTAGGATTGTCATGTGATATTGATTGCGGTGGGGGTACATACAATTTTTTCTCCATCCGCGGTATTAAAATACCTTTCCAGTTGAACTTTATAATCAAAATTTTAAATTCTCAAAATCTTTAAGTTACTTTACAAACTAAAGTGTATAATTAAAAATTTAAGGATTCGAAAATAGAGAAAGTATTCATTGGCTTGGTTAGACTAAGCCAAGGTCGACTATGAATATAATAACTGGGAGAGTCTTCATAAATCCCAAATAATTTCTTTTCAGTATTAAGTTTTCACATATTGCTATTCTAAAGCTCTGATATGAGAATATCATAGAGCAGAAGAGAATTGTCAAATGGGGAGTCAACTGAGAATAAAGCAGATAAGTTTATAATTGGTAATTGTTCATATTAGCAAAACTAGAGGGTGATTGATAGCATGGTAGGGAGATGGACTGTGATGATGAAGATGATGGTTCATGAAATGATTTAAGTTTAATCAAATTTTAATTATGACTTTGATGTAAGATGGATGCGAGAGAGACCTGAAAGATTTAGTGTATAGTGGGGAGTTGAGTTGAGATTCCCCTCTCCAATGAATATACTAAATTAGGAAATTATTATTATTAATATCGCTCTTAGTATTTATTCTTTAAAAATTTTATTTATTTACCCATTCATCAAGTATTAATGTAGATAAGTAGATCAATTATTATCCAATAATAAAGTAGTAGATAATGTTTACATTACAGTTGCAATTTGATGCCCTGGCATTTCATAATATGTTGTCCCATTACTATCGATTCCGTGGCCATCCACCCTGTACGTTGCTTGTGTGTGCGCGGAAGGTGAAGATATAGCCTGGAAAAGGCTCTGAGAACTAATATATAAATACATTAGTGTTTGTATTTCAAAATATCCAACTCAAAATGGGATTGAGCTAGCTATTTTGAAATACGAACTCTAATATATTTATATATTAATCATGTGGTGTAATTTAATATTTGTATATTTATTTCAGTATAGCGTTAGGCGCTGAGAATATATATATATAGATTCGTAAATGTGAAATAAACCACACATCTATACAAGATTCAAATTAAGAAAGCTTAAAACACTAAAAAAACTCACTTGAAGTAGGAAAGCAAAAACATTTGTCTTAATATTGAGATTTTAGTCATGAATAAAGTTTGGCACTAAAGTAATACCACTTCAGGTATTAATTTTTTTAAAAAAATAACATTATACAGTAACAATTTGTGTCTTCTCTTAGTTTGAAGATAATAACTTGCATAAGGTAAACATGGAAGGTAAACCTATGTTGTTAAATTTTATGGATATTATTTGAATATTTTTGAGCATAACAGTGGTATTACTGGTTTTGGAAATATGTTGATTTAGTCAGATGATTGAAACAAAAATCTGGTCTTGTTTAGTATATTGATGAAATTTTACTCAAGATATTTAATTTAATCAAAATATAGTTATTACAATAATCATTTTTGATTAAACACACAATCGTAATTACTTTTATTAGTGATTTTTCTAAAAATAATGTTGAAATTTTAAATTACTCTATGATTGAGCAGACAAATTTATGTAAAAGTCTTTCTATTTTTGATTAGGCCAAACTCTTTATTGCATGCAGTTATGTCAAATCAGGCAACGGTGATTTCAGTAAAAATGAGGCATCGTTATTCATAAAAAGTTTATACTGTGGTGAAAAATTTAGATTAATTAAGATTATTATTTTATCTTATTGATCTTTTGCCATTTGCAAAAGGAAGCTGAAATTATTTTGCATGATTTAAAAAAAAAACAGAAAATTGTAAATTGTCTCAGATTTCAAATGCAGTTTAATGTATTCATTTTAATACATTTAATATGATTTTTCAGAATACTGATAGAGTTATATACCACAGATATAAATATCACACAGATATAAATATCACAACTCATCAATGGCAATGGACCTGTGATTGTAATTCAACTATGGTTTTATTTCTAACAAATTTGTGAGCTGTCACATATAATTTTTGACATTAGCTCCCTCTACACCGTCAGCAGTTTTGAAATTTCATTGATTTTTTTTAATCTGACATTAATAGTCGGAGATATGTGCAATAGTCTTTGGTTAACAATGAAATTGGATTATTACTGATATAATATATTTTTTGTTGGGTCATTCATGTATAATACTTTTTGTATTTTATTATTTGATAACTCTTTATAAATGTACCTATGTCAAATATAACATATGTTTTAACCATATTCATATTCCTCAAATAGGTTGCTATTGTGGTATGAAAACAATAGGATAGTTGTGCTCTAGTATAGTAAAATGAAGTTCTACAATCGTTATGTTAAAAATTATTGATTCCATCTTTTTCTTTACTTGATCTTATTTTATTTATTCATAAACACATTTTTTATTTAGATTAAGTTTATATATGAGAAACATGACTAACATTTGGTTGATATTTGTCGTTAAGGTTATCTTGACAATAAATGACGGATATACGACTCATAGGACCGCTTGTGCAATGTATTTTTGAAACCCTCAAATAATAAATACTAAATAACGTTATCAAGGTAGTTCATTACTTACTAAAAAAATACTGAGCAGTCAATTACGTTTTTAAAAATAAATCTTTATTTTTAGTCTTGTACATATGATTATTGAAAGTTGTTCTTGGGGCATTCAGGCTAAAATGTTTAGCAAAAACATTAGTAAAGAATTTGTTCACTGTTATTCATACTTTCTTTTAAACTTTTGGGTTTCTCAGTTTCATCCTGAAAACTTCTCTTCATGGTTAAATATAATAAAGAGATGCCAAGTAAAGTAAATTAAAAATAATAATAATAATTAATTTAATATTTCTTTAAAGTGATTTTGATATGCGATAATATGATTCTTATAATCAATTAAAAAACAATGGAATGAATAAATCCTGGCTGTTAATCCTATTGACCAGAGATTACAATAATCACCGCTTACTGAATGAAACATAAATAATAATATAATATCTTAATAATTATTTGATAACGTAATGTTTTCTTTAAAGCAAATCGTTCCACAAATTTCAAGAGATCAATTGTGCTTATTGATTGGATTAAACGTATGGTAAACAATGAATTTTAATTATTACTCGAGATATTTTATCAGAAAAGAAAATTTCAATGGTCAATTATCTACCAGTAAAAACTGTTACCGCATCATTTGGGTTATCTTCACTTTTTAAGTCGTTTTATTTTAGTCCCATTTTTGTAATGATATTAATATCTGTTTATCTTCTCATCTGTTTTGTTACTACCACCATACATTTCCCCGTACTTTGATTGATTAATTAAAATCTTCGTTTCCTCTTTTGATAAGTGTCAAAGTTTATGTCCCTATATAAGTATTGGTACAAACCATTTTGAAAAATACTTCTTTTCAAATACATAGACATGTACTGCTTTACTTTTGTTATTTCTACCAAAAATAAACTCCCTTCACTTTTTAAGTCGTTTTATTTTAGTCCCATTTTTGTAATGATATTAATATCTGTTTATCTTCTCATCTGTTTTGTTACTACCACCATACATTTCCCCGTACTTTGATTGATTAATTAAAATCTTCGTTTCCTCTTTTGATAAGTGTCAAAGTTTATGTCCCTATATAAGTATTGGTACAAACCATTTTGAAAAATACTTCTTTTCAAATACATAGACATGTACTGCTTTACTTTTGTTATTTCTACCAAAAATAAACTCTATTCGAGTTAAATTTACTTATTAATGTTGTTCATTAAGATCCATCTTTATGTATAATCTAATCAAAATACTCAAAATTTTAACTTTTCTAAAGCATCGTTGTTCACCTTTATTTTTTTTATAAAACAGATTACACCAATCTTTTTATTATTCAACTGTAGACGTAAACATATTTATTGTTATAAAAACAATCAGGATTGCCAATTCCTCTACAAGCTTTGTGTTAAATGCTTAGCCAGAGCCAGCACTTAAAATATCTCTGTCAGGA
This sequence comes from Epiperipatus broadwayi, assembly GCA_028023455.1. NCBI lineage: Eukaryota > Metazoa > Onychophora > Udeonychophora > Euonychophora > Peripatidae > Epiperipatus > Epiperipatus broadwayi. Next base: position 26,441 of record JAQFVV010013967.1, read on the forward strand.
ACCCCTCGCAAAGCCCTGACCATGGTTTCATGCTTTGGCACTCCTCAGAGAGGTGTTAGGGTAGGTTCAGACACTAGATCTAAAAATACCAACCCAAAGCCAGCATTTAACTAAAAGTTATCTATTGAGTGGAAAATCTGAAATTTTTCCGACATCTACATGTCTTCAAACCCAGCTATCCATCTCAAATAGCTATATGGGGCTGATAGATCTTCAGCCATACCATATAGTAGTTGTCTTAGCAATATAAAAAATTGCATAAGACTTATGGCAGAGACTATAAATAAATCAAAATAAGAGTCATAGATCACATGACCCTATCTCTTAAGCTTCAAAGTTATAAAAACAATGAGGATTGCCAATTCCTCTACAAGCTTTGTGTTAAATGCTTAGCCAGAGCCAGCACTTAAAATATCTCTGTCAGGAACCCCTCCCAAACCCCTGACCATGGTTTTGTGCTTTCTGAACCTACCCTGACACCTCTCTGAGGAGTGCCAAACCACAAAATCATGGTCAGGGGTTTGGGGAGGGGTTCCTGATAGAGATATTTTAAGTGCTGGCTCTGGCTAAGCATTTAACACAAAGCTTGTAGAGGAATTGGCAATCCTCATTTTTTTTATAACTTTCAAGCTTAAGAGATAGGGTCATGTGATCTATGTCTCTTATTTTGAATATTTATTGTTGTATTATTTCCTGAATATCTGGAGTATTGTTTGCAAAGCTTGTCCACATCTTTTGCAAAATTTTGATGTAAACACAGTCCATAAGTTTTTATCTTCTTAGTTTAGGAATTTAATCCAGAAAACACTTCTTGTGATGTAAATAGTATTGGAGATATTCAACTACTCTGTTTATATCCTTATCTATTTTAATTTTCTGAATGGTCACACTATGTCATCTAATCAATACTGTTTATTATGATAAATATTTTTATGAATATAACAATATTCCACATCTGTATTCTGTTAGCAAAAATCTTTAATCGTTATGGAGATGCTAGCATACGAGCTGTCATTCTTCTTAAGTGCCAGTTGCACTTCGCGCCTATTCAATCATTTGATACTGAAACAGTCAATCTTAGCTTAAGATTGAGTTTCATGGTTCCATATACTAACCTGTGTTTAAATCCTATATCCCATCCTGCTCCATTAGTCGCATATATATATATATATTGTAACAGACCGTAAAATGTACTGGGAGTCTACAGGGTGAGATATTTAATTAATTGATGCCCCAAATGTTTGGGTTGCCATGGTATGTAACGGACTGTAAAACCCTTTTAGGATAGTACACCCAGAGCCTTCTCTACTTACAGATCCTATTACTACTCGGGGTTCTAACTCAGTGTAGACATTTGTTAACTCTGCTCAAGGATGGAATTAAATAGGATGGCAATAATGTGACCTCTATATAGATCCTTAATGGCTATTGCTAATAATAAATTAAAAATCTGTATGCATGTATAATAGCTATTCTGGTGAGTGAAGTATGAATGATGCTTGATAATCTAGAGACCAGAGAAACAAAGGTTTTAACTTCAAACAACAAATATTTATTTTCAGATCATGCTTAAAGTTATAATATTTATAAATCAACAGAATATATACATGATTATTATAAAATATTAATTTATCTCTACAACAATAAGACTAGCTGTAATTTAAATATTAAAATATGGGTTGAAATAAGAATTATAAAATTTCGTGCATAATTTACAATAATGTATTAATTATTTTAAATATAAGATTATATTACTAATGTACGATTATCATTTTGTTTATGTCCTTTAAATGTACCTCAAGGTTATGTCCATGAATTGCTAATTTGTGTTTTGTATAGTTCATTCATAAACAGTTATTCATTTAAACAAGAAAATGTTATATATATTTACTTATTAATTAGTTTGATTTTAATGTATTAATTGTCTAATAAATGTAAATATTTAAAATCTTACCTTTTGTTTCAGTCATTGTCCGGTTTAATTTAAACCTTCAATTACGATAATATTTTATTTACAAACTTATATAATATATTGATGTATAGTTTGAGTTGTGCATCTCTCTCACCCTATAAAAATCTAAACAAATGGGTTCTTTTTTAAAAAAAAAATGTTTGCTACACTTGAATAAAAGGGTGAGAAAAATTCACAACCCAACTCTCAGTAAACATTTAAAAAAAAATATTTAAAACATAAAATATAATGAAATTTTGGAATTCCTTAAAACAATAGCAAGTTAAATTTTCAAGAGCAGCTTCTGTATTCTTAGCAGATAATGTCTTTCTTTCCTTCATGTATATTAAGTCATGTTGAACATTCTAAGCATTAACAATTCCCATGACGAAATTGAATTCCTTGGCGTGTGATTTTAAAGCCATGCATTTCCATTCCATATCAAGATCTTTCCACATTGATTTAAACAATATATACCAATAAATATGATCCTCCATCACACGTCAATGACACCAAGAGGATAGAAAAATCCCCCGACACTTAATTAGCAAAAGTGCATTGTTAGATATTATTTACACAATATAAATTATTAAATATGAATTTTTTTCCAAGGCTTACGTTATAATATAAGGTGAACGCTATTTCTATGCAGTTTTATTTATATATGTATGAGATGCATGATAAAGATTTTACTTTAAAAGTAATGTTAATAAGGTTCTATTTCATCATTAGTTGATTTTATTTTATCCAAGAAACATTTGATAGCAATTATATTTTTTAGCAATGATAAATAACTATGATGCTCTTAGCATTTATTTGAACGAACGAAAGTTCATCAATTAAATAATGTTTTTTTTTTCCTTTTAAAACATTTTACACTTATCAATAATAAAATTCCAAATATTAAATAGTTTATTTTTAATAAAGAAAGGAAATCATAATAACTAATATAATAATTAAAATATTCTTTACAACTTTACTTTCATGCACGTCATTTGAACAAGAAAAACCAACAATAACCAAAAAAAAAAAAAATCTGTTGCTTAGATATTTTTCCACGTTCCCAAAATCAACAAAGATTTACTCTTTTTTTTCCTCTTTTAAACAAAAGAAACGTGGTTACTAGAATTTAATGTCAAATATTTTTTTTTTATTTTGTCATGTCATGATTTAAAATCTACATTCATGTATATATATGTGTATATGTATATATTTTATTTTACATTTAATAAAAAAAAATAAATGTGTTCATTCCTTCATGAATGTATGGTTATGTTTGTGTGTATATATGTGTGTATATGTCTCCAAATATCTAAAAAAATTAGGTTTTAAAAGTTGGCTGCCTATTTAATCTTTATACATTTTTATCCTAAAACATCAGTTACTTATTATTATATTTTTATAAGAATTGGGCATCACCTTACAATATATACTACCTATATATTTGAGATGCACACCTAAGTTATAAAATTTAACTCTTAAATAACATTTTTATTATTAAGTCTTTTTTATTCAAGTACATAGGTGCAGCTCATATATATATATATATATATATATATATGAGCAAACATACTAACAAAAGATTGATTTTTAAAATATTTTATTACACTTCATTTTTTAAATTACTTGTTTTTCCTATTAAACTCTATATTTTATAAAATCCACCGTTAATTGTCCAAAAATGATTAAAAGGTTGGAAACACTATTGTTTTAATCTGGGAAAAGATTTTTTAATTAATGTTTTTACTTAAAATAAAATGGGGATTAAGATTAATGATTGTACTTTTGTTATAAACATTTAAATCTAACGTCAAATCTATTTCCAATCTGGAAATAGATTTGAATATATTTTTGGAATGTTATCTAACAGTTGCATCTTTAAAAAACAATGGACAAAGAAATGTAAATTTTTTGTTAGATTAACGATTACATTTGAGCTAGAGATAAGAAATGGAAAGCATTCTTCAAATACCTGGGCAGAAATCACCAACAGATTAGTTACTATTGAGAGAACTGTGCAGTTAACTGAATCCAATCTGGTTTGAAATGGAAGGATGGAAAGCTCATCACCTTTCTGACCCATCAGGGTCATATTTCACTGCTGTAATATCCTGATGCTCTGAAATGAAAAAAAGCCCAACTGGAGAATTGTGGAATGCTAAATCGAAGCTTGTTGTCACATAAAAACTGTCATGCATGAGCTGGACTTTTTAATATGGACTCTTAAAATTGTGCAAGGTAAATTATTTTAATCCACCACTATTGAAACTAAATCTGTCTTGCATAACTAGTCTCCAACTCTACTATTAATTTCTCCTAATGTATAATTTAATTTTGTAACTTTTCTAATATGTAAATTGCTCTCAAATAATTGCTTTAAATTTAATTCTCTCTCATATGCTCTAACTTTTTTTAACTTTGGTGAGGTCATTTATTAATTACTTAATTTTATATGTCTATTTTAGTTATTACTATGCCATTCTCAAGCAGTCTGATAAGTTGAATTTTGTAAAATTCTTTCTTTTTTTAAATAAACTTTCTTGAATTAAGATTATTAACACCCCCTTAAAATAAAATGCATTATTAATTAATATGCTAGCCAGATTGTTTTTACAAATCAACATCTTGTTTGTTTTAGTATAAAAATTTATTCATTTAACCCTGGATTTTCTGCCTGGAGTGAATCCAGAACTTAGGCTAGTTAACACTTTGAAAACTTATTTATTTTATAAATGTTATTATTAAATTTTGAAAAGGTGACCGATTAGGTGTTTTCTATAACTGCTAGTTTTGTTTTATTTTTCCATACTTTTAAAATATCATATATATATATATTGTACTGGACAAAAGATTTTGGTTTTGTATATCCTGACCATGAGGGCGCCACTAGTTCGAAAATCAGAACTAGACATTTATTTTAAGGATGGGCAGGATATATGAATATGAATGTGCCAGACTAAACCCAGCGAAAGCAAAAACTCATGAATGTTGTTCTAAAAATTGAGAAAACACTGAGACAAACTTCAGCTGAAATAATTACAAAAACTTTTTAAATTTATTAAATGTAATAACAAAATAAACATGAAAACTTGATCTACATTTTCTTAGCAGATCTTAACATTGAGTGTATGTGAGCATTAATATGTTAAATACCCAGGTAGACAAGTTCATTTCTCATCTACAACATAATAATGGCTTATATCTTCCTGCTAATGGTTCACCCAACCAATTTCCTTTTCCCTATAGAGATTTAGTAAGATGGATGCTTGTGGAGAACAATGGAACAGCACAGATGAGCTATTCTTAGTCTGAAAGGAAATGTTGGAACCAAGAATGTCCTAATTCTCCAAAACGCTCATGGACAAGTATGTTTAAACGAGCACAGGTTAGTATCGCACAAGAAAAGTAACATTATGAACAATGTAATCTGAATTATAGAAAATAAATCTCTACCAAGAAAAGAAAATCATATATTTTCTATAATGCCAGCCAAAAGATCAATGGTCTGCAAAAAACGCAAATCAAATTTGATTAAGTTTAATGACAAAGCAAACAAACAACAATAAAAAAAACAGGAGAGGAAAAGAAAACTACTAAGGTCGGTCTGAGTATTTATCAAGGGTTAATCATAAAAGTGAGAAAATATTAAGCACATAAAATATCACTTGCCATATGCTATCCAATAAGTAATATTTTCAGATGGAAAATCATGCTACTAATATTCTAATGTAAAAATTAAAAAAACAATACATTAATATTTAAATTGATAGATTACACATCATAAATATAATTCATTTTTAAGATTAAGCTGAGATTTGCTAGAGACTTTATTAGAGATTTAGCCCTGATTTTGATATGGAAAGGTAAGTTACCTCGAGGTAATATTAATTTCTGCTGTTCACACAAAGTTCAGTTTATAGAGTCCTATACAATGGCTGTCATTTACCACAAGTTCAGAAGAATGGAAACACTATCAGGATCCACTTTGGACTTGACACTTAGGTCATGATTTAAGTCACAATTTGGAGCTGCAGAGGCTCATCTTTGGAAAGGCTCAGGCCATCATGTTGTGGAGATTCTTCATGGCATATATTATATGCATGGCATCTGAATGGCTGCTACTATCACAGCAAACAGTAAAGTTATTGTCAGTCAATGGAAATTGAAGTGGGTGATTCTCATGGAACAAATATCAAATAAAAATTAGAATCACTTTAAAAATGCAGCAATTCAATATCAGCTAAAATCTGGATAAATCCCCAATAACAAGAAGGTGTATAAGCTGAGCAATCAGAATAAAAATAAAAATGGAATGACAAAAGAAGTGGAAAGTTTAGAGATTTATATAAGTGTGAATTTATTATGCTTATATTGAAATGTATTTAGTGGCTATGCAGAAAGAAATTATTTATGTTATATATTCTGTTGTCTGGATAGAGATAAGCTCTCCCTTAATTTATTTGAGTATTTGACATGAGTGGACTATATAGTATATTGTCTGTGATTGATAATATTCTCCCTTGGCTTATTGAAATATTTATTAGGAGTAGATTATATCCTCCTGATTAAGCAGTTGTATTTTATGAATTAGACCATGTCCACACCTGTTTGTTTTATGTCTCAGAAATTACACTTGGTAGCTAGTGTGTATTGTTATTTAAATGATTAGAGTTATGAAAGTCTTTTATTCCTCATGTGCCCTATGGAATGTTTTACATCATTCATTCGTAGCCAAGTGTAAGATAATTTGCTGGTAAAAAAGGAAAATAACGGTAGAATTGATTTTTTTCTCACATAACAGCTGAAGCAGGATTAGTATTAAAGTTTGGTTGGCTATTATCATCATCTGTATTATGATATTTATCCCAATTTCGTAAGTAAACTGATCGGATTTATTAATATCAATTATTTTATGACAGATGGCATAATTCAGACACATGCATAAATTATTAATTTGGAAGGTATGGAGAAATCCATCATTAATGTGCAATTTTTAATTATTTTTCAAAACATATCTTAGATTTTATACCATCAACTCTCATAATGTTTCATCCTCATTTGAATAAGCATGTAAGGGAAGACAAAGGGTGGTAATTAATAGAATTACTCATTTAATTTGTAAAGTATAGTTGACCTTTCACTCTTACACTTATTCTTAATCTTGCTCTTAGATTTAAACCCCTCTCATTTTATTTGATGTGCATTTGAAGTAAAATGCCAAGAACTTTAGTTTCTTCTTATAATTTAGTGTCTGTATTTAATAGAGTTTTATTTCTCATGAACATATCAAATTGATTGATAGCTTGAGTGTGCTGAAAATAAAATACCAAATATAGAATAAATTTATATTTAATTATGTTTCTGTGTCATATGTTTATCAGTATTGACTGATAGCTTGATTTTGCAAGTAAAATATCAGAAGTTTAGTTTGTGTTATCATTTGAGAACTGGCATTATAATGTTTCTTTAATGAGTCTATCAAAATGCACTGATAGCTGGTGTATGTTAAAATAAAGTATAGAAAGTTATCTTTATGTTATTTGCCCTTATGTAGACCATTTAACCATTGGTGTTAGAGTTATCTAAAACATGTATATGCGTAAATTATACAACTAAATGTTTGTTTAAATTATCTTGTAAATAAATGATTTATTTATTTAAAGATGTGTTCAGAATTCTTCTTTGACATGCATTCGTATTCCATATTTCCACACATGCACACACATTTACATGTCTAATATGATATGATTGCACTATTACACAATTTAATGATGAACATGTACAGATCTGATGATCTTGATCCAAACACTGTATGAAACGTTTGATTCTCTAAAAATTTTATCATTTAGTTGTTATTTAGATGATGAATTGAAATCAAAATGTACTCTATTTCTTTCATTATCTAACTACCATTATTTTGTTAGGATATTGCTTAGTTTGTGTCATTACTTTTATAATAGTAATTAGTAGTTGTTGAAAATTATAGATTTAAAATTAAGCCATGCAATAAATTAATTCCCTGAAATATTCACTTATTATTTAGATTAGACATTAATTCAGTTACTTAGTTAAAATTACTATACAATTAAATGTTAAGTAATGTTATATTTTATTTTATATTTGGTTCCAACTTGCTATACAATATAGTTAATCATCATTAAATCCTTATTTTATTAATTTTCTCACACAGTAGAGGTAGTTCAATGTATGTGGATGATGGGAGGAGAGGAGGCATAAACTATAATTGGCCAATTTAAATGGTAGAACTTTACCAATTTCAATTCTTTATTTATTTTAGAACTTAATAGATGTTTTCTTCCTATTAATCACAATGTTTCCTTCCGTCTCTAATATACATTTTACACCCTATAGACCTCTGTAGCCCCCAACTGAGCTAAGCTAATGTAGTACATCTTTCAAGAGCCTCATTAACGATTTTAAAGTGATATAAGACTAGTAGTTTATTCTATGATCAATAGAATTGGTGCTACTGGGTATTTGTTGTTAGGAAAGGCAGGTGAGGTGTTTGGAGAGGGCTACAATTTGGCATTATGGTTATCTTGGCAAACTCTTAAATAATCTCAGATAAACTAATGATGGATCTATGACTCATAGGACCGTTTTCAAAAAACTAGTTTTGAAGCCCTCTCATAATAAATATTAAATAATGCTATCAAGATAGTTTTTTTAATGTCATAACATCGGCCAGGACGCGAACCCACAACCGTCTGCAACCAACTACTTTCATACAAGGCGGTTGCGATGACCTCTCCGCTAAGAACGCTTGACAGTTTATTACTTATTGAAAATACTGAACTGTCAATTATTTTCTTAAAAATAACTCTTTATTTTTAGTCTTTTGCATATGATTAGTGAAACTTGTTCTTGTGGCATTAAGGCTAAAATGTTTAGCCAAAAAATTAGTAACGAATTTGTTCACAGTTACTCATACTTTCTTTTAAACTATTGGGATTCTCAGTTCCACCCTGAAAACTTCTCTTCATGGCTAAGTACAATAAAAAAAATGCCAAGTAAAGTAAATTAAAAATAATAATAAAAAATTAACTAATTTTTCTTTAAAGTGATTTTAATATGCGATAGTATGATTCTTATAATCAATTTAAAAACAATGGAATGAATAAATCCTTGCTGTTAATCCTATTAACCAGAGATTACAATAATCACTGCTTACTGAATGAATCATATATAATAATAATATAATATCTGAATAATTACTTGATAATGTAATGTTTCCTTTAAAGCAAATCATTCCACAATTTGCAAGAGATCAATTGTGCTTAAATGATTGGATTATAAGTATGGTAAACAATGAATTTTCATTATTACATGAGATAACTGAAACACACAGGCTTATTATATACCTGTGTTTATATATATATATGAGCTCAGACTTTTACACGACCCACCGCTCTCTAAAGTATCTCATAACACTGATACACTTGAACACATATATATTTAAAAGATAAATAATCACCAATATCCGTATTTCATGCTAAACCAGCAATCATCAATTAGTCCAGAATACCATCTCCACACACATATTCCATAAGTGATCATCTATATATTAAGATAGCCAAACCTTATACTTTAATGGACAGACTTCAATCTACTCCACACTCCAACTCTTCAACCGTCCATCCAATTGAAAATCTGATGATGGAACGGTCAAAGGCCACCCTGAAGCCAAGATTTCTGTCACACCCATGTTGATTAAAGGTCAATCTGACCCCTCATGTACAGGACATAATCCATTTAATACATATACAAGTGTGGGGCAGACATCTCTATTATGAAATAACTGAAAAAAACAGGAATATTGGCCTCAGGGTGGCTTTTGAGCATTCCATCATCAGATTTTCAATGTTAATGGACGGTTGAAGAGTTGGAGTGTGGAGTAGATTGAAGCCTGTCCATTAAAGTATAAGGTTTGGCTATCTTAATATATATCTGAGCACTTATAATATGGGAGTGTGGAGATGGTAATCTGGACCAACTGATGATTGCTGGTTTAGCATGAAATACATATGTTGGTGATTATTTATATTTTCAACATATGTGTTCAAGTGTATCAGTGTTATGAGATAGGGTGGAGAGTGGTGGATCATGTGAACGTCTGTGCTCATATACCCTATATTATATATATATATATAAACACAGTTATATAATAAACCTGTGTGTTTCAGTTATTTCATAATAGAGATGTCTGCCCATGCCTTGTATATTTTTTAAATGGATTATGTCCTGTACATGAGGGGTCAGATTAACCTTTGGTCACCATGGGTGTGACAGGAATCTCAGCCTCAGGGTGGCCTTTGAGCGTTCCATCATCAGATTTTCAATTGGATGGACGGTTGAAGAGTTGGAGTGTGGAGCAGATGAAGCTTGTCCATTAAAGTATAAGGTTTGGCTATCTTAATATATATCTGAACACTTATGGCATATGTGTGTGGAGATGGTAATCTGGATCAACTGATGATTGCTGGTTTAGCATGAAATACATATTATTGGTGATTATTTATCTTTTCAACATATGTGTGTTCAAGTGTATCAGTGTTATGAGATAGTGTGAAGAGTGGTGTGTCGTGTGAAAGTCTCTGCTCATATACCCTATATATTATTACATGAGATATTTTCTCATGAAAAAAAATTTTCACTGGTCAATTATCTACTAGTTAAAACTTTTACCTCATCACTTGGATTATCTTCCATTTTTACGTCCAGTTTTATTTTAGTCTCATTTTTGTAATGATATTAATAATATATGTTTGTCTTCTCACCTGTTTTATTACTACCAACTTACATTTCTCCATACTTTGCTTGAGTAACTAAAGTCTTCATATTCTTCTTTTGATAAGTGTGAATGTTTATGTTTATATTTAAGAAGCTGTAAAGCCCATTTTAAGAAATGCTTTTTTCAGATACATAGGCATACTTTCCTTTACTACCATTATTTCTACCAAGAAAACTATTGAAGTTAAGTTCATTTATTAATGCCATTCATTAAGTTCTATCGGGAAATATAATATAATCAAAATATTTGTAATTTTGATCTTTTTTAAAGCATCATTGCGAACATTTATTCTTTACGAAACTGATTCCATTAATCTATTTATTATTCAACTGAAGACTTAAATCTATATATTGATGTAACATTTCCTGAATATCTGGAGTATTGTTTGCAAAACCAACCGCATCGTTTGCAAAATCTTGACTTAAATACAGTCCACATGTTTTAATTTCTTAGTATACGAATTAACCCAGAACACACTTCTTGTGATGAAAAAGGTATTGGAGATCTTCAACTATTCTGTTTATATCTTAATCTAAGTTAATTTTCTGAATGGTAAATCACATCATGTCATCTAATCAGTACTGTTCCTTATGATAAATATTTTTATAAATATGACAATATTCCACGTCTGCATTCTGATAGCAAAAATCCTTAATAGTTATGGAGATGCTAGTATACTAGCTGTCACTTTTGTTAAATGTCAGTAACACTTGTGCGCTTATCAATCACGTGATACATCATTATCTCTTAAAACATTTGGTATATAATTTTAACAATAGTTTTGCACTTCATTGCTTTCTTTAATATGTCATTTAAAATCTTCATCTCTTCCTCCCATTTTCCCCTTTTTGGTGATTTAATCTTGCATTTAACCTTTTATTTTAAAATACTCGGCAATTCAGAAAATGTTTTAACTCAAGCAATTACTTATTGCTCTTTATTACTATATCATTTTTGGAGAATTTTTCCATACATTTAATGTTGAAGCATTCCTCTTTAATAATCGTTCATTCTCTTATTTTACTGCTTAAACAGCTTTTCTTTCAATATCAAGATGATATTTTATATTTTTAAAAAGTAGTATTCCTCTCGTTTCATTACCAATTCACTATTATAATTTCTTAAATTATTGTTAAACAATTTGTGTACCATATTTACAATTCCAGATATTCAATAGGTTATTTTGAAGATGCTTCGATATTCTTTATTATATGTTGTCGATTTTAATTTAAAATGCCATGATGAATTGCTGTATTTGGTAGAATATCAATTATCTTCTTATTGATCTCATTCGCATCTAAACCATCTTTCCAGACTGTTAATAATGTCTAAATTCTAATTTATAGTAATTGGAATGATTCTGAAAGCTATAAATATCAACTGTTAATACAGTCACAACTTTATTCCATTAATTCTATATTTAAAATCTCATTAACTGATTATCACTTCCTGTGTTAAATCATGAAATACATATTTTCTCTTTGACAAAATTTAATAAAATTGGATGGCCATTTCATTTACACTTTTTTTTCCAAAAAGAAAATCATAATATACAGTTTTTCTAAACATTTCACAACTCTGTATTCTCTGTAATTTCTACTCCGACAAGATTTTCATCTTTTAATCAGGGGCCAGTTCGGTCATTAAAGTCTTCCACCTAAAAGGTGTTAATCACAAATTCATACTAATTTTCTATATTTATATAAAGAAATTGGCTGCTAGGTTACAATGAGAATTTGTTGAAACATAAATCTGAATTATGTGATATCTTCTACTAACTTTTAAACTAATGACATCATTTCATCTGATACACTTGAAATATCAGTTATGTTACTCCTCTATTTTTTTAAATTTATAATCAATCCTATTCTACTTGTGCTTCCAATGTTTATCATTTTCTAGTAAAGTGGTCCAATTTTTAATTCAATTATTTTTTTTTAATTTCGCAAAGTCCAACATCATCACATTCCCTTTTAGTCAGTTCTTTTTCCAATTTGCTTTGCTTTTAAATGATCTCGCAAATAATAGCAGGGGGCTAAATAAAAGGTTAAATATATATATTCTGTTTCTCTGTTTAATTCTATGAATAATGTCATCCGTTAGGTGTTCATCTGTATGCTAAAAATTTTACCAAGGCAGTTGAAGTTCTTAATTACTTTTAATTCATGATTATTTATCTTTATTTTCTTCTTCTGGGGAAATCCATGGAACTTCATTTTAGTCGTACTTTCATCTGATAATTCTAAAAACATTTTTGAAGCTCCTAAGAATTATTTACAAATATAATCACATCATCTCCAAAATCAATATGTATTAAAGAATCTCCATTTATTTTTACTCACTCTCCATTCCAATTCAAAAAATATTTATTGTAAAAATGATTTAAAAACTTTTCGAGACATCAAATTATTCATGGGATCTCCTTTTCAATGTTAATTTTCTAGATATAGCCATGCAATCTATTCAGTGCTATAACATTTTCATAATTACTCTTCAGAATATGATAATAATCTGGGTTTATATTTTGATTATTTAATGCTTTAATCATGGCGGAAATTTTATACAATGTAATGCCTTTTCTTACTTCTATAAATTCAAAGCAGATATTTGTTTATACTTTCTCCAATTTTTGAATGTGATCCACCGTGCTAAAACCACTTATTGAATAGAATTCAAAATTTACTTTAGTCCAGTTATTAATATCTTAGTAATCCTTTTGTATAGATATGATAAAAGATTGATAGATCTACAATATAATTTTTTTAATTCTTTACCAACAACATTTCTATTTCTTCTTATATATTTTTAAAGTATCATTAAGAATTTCATTATTCCTATTTCTTTGCATATCTCAACTTCTTATGTAAAATATTTGGTAAATCAGAAGTTGTAGGAATTATAGCACATACTTTGCTTTCTTATTCTTTATTACTATATGTCTTGGTATTGAACTATTTAAAACATTTTATAATGTCAGATCTACTTCATTTATTGTTCTATATTTTCTTCTTATTCCTGATATAGATATTCTTCCAGTATAATATTGTTTTACACATTTTACATTTTTATTTCTTTCCTTGGTTTCTTTTTCCATTTCACAATTATTATTTTTTATATAGTTTATTTCTGCTTCAATATTTAACTCTAAATACTCAATTCTTAATAAATAATTTTTAAAATTTCTAATTTCTTTTTTTTTTTTACATTATTTTTGTCTGAATAGAAAACTTACTTGAAAATTTCTTTTATATATATATATATGATAAACAAAAATGCAAGTTAAAAAACTTGCTAACGCTTGTATTTATGTCCACAGATGGCGTCCTACCAAAAACACCTATCAAGCGTATTTTCGTTTACATAAACGTCAGAGTAGTTAGTATTCACTATCTCTAACTATAATTCCACTTTCAGATCATGATTTCAAGCTATTTGCTATCGTCAGTGAAAGACAGGAATAAAGAAACTAGATCTAAATACAAACTCTGAGCGTTTATGAAACAATTTCTATTCAGCTTGCAAGAGTGAATTTTTTAGACACGTAATGTCTTCAAACTCAGCATAGCAAACCAGATAGCTATATGGGTCTGATCTCAGTTCAGCATCACCACATAGTAGAAGCCTCTGCAATCTATATCATTGCAAGAAAGACCTCAAAGGTACATTTATGATAAACAAAAATGCAAGTTAAAAAACTTGCTAACGCTTGTATTTATGTCCACAGATGGCGTCCTACCAAAAACACCTATCAAGCGTATTTTCGTTTACATAAACGTCAGAGTAGTTAGTATTCACTATCTCTAACTATAATTCCACTTTCAGATCATGATTTCAAGCTATTTGCTATCGTCAGTGAAAGACAGGAATAAAGAAACTAGATCTAAATACAAACTCTGAGCGTTTATGAAACAATTTCTATTCAGCTTGCAAGAGTGAATTTTTTAGACACGTAATGTCTTCAAACTCAGCATAGCAAACCAGATAGCTATATGGGTCTGATCTCAGTTCAGCATCACCACATAGTAGAAGCCTCTGCAATCTATATCATTGCAAGAAAGACCTCAAAGGTACATTTATGATAAACAAAAATGCAAGTTAAAAAACTTGCTAACGCTTGTATTTATGTCCACAGATGGCGTCCTACCAAAAACACCTATCAAGCGTATTTTCGTTTACATAAACGTCAGAGTAGTTAGTATTCACTATCTCTAACTATAATTCCACTTTCAGATCATGATTTCAAGCTATTTGCTATCGTCAGTGAAAGACAGGAATAAAGAAACTAGATCTAAATACAAACTCTGAGCGTTTATGAAACAATTTCTATTCAGCTTGCAAGAGTGAATTTTTTAGACACGTAATGTCTTCAAACTCAGCATAGCAAACCAGATAGCTATATGGGTCTGATCTCAGTTCAGCATCACCACATAGTAGAAGCCTCTGCAATCTATATCATTGCAAGAAAGACCTCAAAGGTACATTTATGATAAACAAAAATGCAAGTTTTTTAACTTGCTAACGCTTGTATTTATGTCCACAGATGGCGTCCTACCAAAAACACCTATCAAGCGTATTTTCGTTTACATAAACGTCAGAGTAGTTAGTATTCACTATCTCTAACTATAATTCCACTTTCAGATCATGATTTCAAGCTATTTGCTATCGTCAGTGAAAGACAGGAATAAAGAAACTAGATCTAAATACAAACTCTGAGCGTTTATGAAACAATTTCTATTCAGCTTGCAAGAGTGAATTTTTTAGACACGTAATGTCTTCAAACTCAGCATAGCAAACCAGATAGCTATATGGGTCTGATCTCAGTTCAGCATCACCACATAGTAGAAGCCTCTGCAATCTATATCATTGCAAGAAAGACCTCAAAGGTACATTTATGATAAACAAAAATGCAAGTTAAAAAACTTGCTAACGCTTGTATTTATGTCCACAGATGGCGTCCTACCAAAAACACCTATCAAGCGTATTTTCGTTTACATAAACGTCAGAGTAGTTAGTATTCACTATCTCTAACTATAATTCCACTTTCAGATCATGATTTCAAGCTATTTGCTATCGTCAGTGAAAGACAGGAATAAAGAAACTAGATCTAAATACAAACTCTGAGCGTTTATGAAACAATTTCTATTCAGCTTGCAAGAGTGAATTTTTTAGACACGTAATGTCTTCAAACTCAGCATAGCAAACCAGATAGCTATATGGGTCTGATCTCAGTTCAGCATCACCACATAGTAGAAGCCTCTGCAATCTATATCATTGCAAGAAAGACCTCAAAGGTACATTTATGATAAACAAAAATGCAAGTTAAAAAACTTGCTAACGCTTGTATTTATGTCCACAGATGGCGTCCTACCAAAAACACCTATCAAGCGTATTTTCGTTTACATAAACGTCAGAGTAGTTAGTATTCACTATCTCTAACTATAATTCCACTTTCAGATCATGATTTCAAGCTATTTGCTATCGTCAGTGAAAGACAGGAATAAAGAAACTAGATCTAAATACAAACTCTGAGCGTTTATGAAACAATTTCTATTCAGCTTGCAAGAGTGAATTTTTTAGACACGTAATGTCTTCAAACTCAGCATAGCAAACCAGATAGCTATATGGGTCTGATCTCAGTTCAGCATCACCACATAGTAGAAGCCTCTGCAATCTATATCATTACAAGAAAGACCTCAAAGGTACATTTATGATAAACAAAAATGCAAGTTAAAAAACTTGCTAACGCTTGTATTTATGTCCACAGATGGCGTCCTGCCAAAAACACCTATCAAGCGTATTTTCGTTTACATAAACGTCAGAGTAGTTAGTATTCACTATCTCTAACTATAATTCCACTTTCAGATCATGATTTCAAGCTATTTGCTATCGTCAGTGAAAGACAGGAATAAAGAAACTAGATCTAAATACAAACTCTGAGCGTTTATGAAACAATTTCTATTCAGCTTGCAAGAGTGAATTTTTTAGACACGTAATGTCTTCAACCTCAGCATAGCAAACCAGATAGCTATATGGGTCTGATCTCAGTTCAGCATCACCACATAGTAGAAGCCTCTGCAGTCTATATCATTGCAAGAAAGACCTCAAAGGTACATTTATGATAAACAAAAATGCAAGTTAAAAAACTTGCTAACGCTTGTATTTATGTCCACAGATGGCGTCCTACCAAAAACACCTATCAAGCGTATTTTCGTTTACATAAACGTCAGAGTAGTTAGTATTCACTATCTCTAACTATAATTCCACTTTCAGATCATGATTTCAAGCTATTTGCTATCGTCAGTGAAAGACAGGAATAAAGAAACTAGATCTAAATACAAACTCTGAGCGTTTATGAAACAATTTCTATTCAGCTTGCAAGAGTGAATTTTTTAGACACGTAATGTCTTCAAACTCAGCATAGCAAACCAGATAGCTATATGGGTCTGATCTCAGTTCAGCATCACCTTTGAGGTCTTTCTTGCAATGATATAGATTGCAGAGGCTTCTACTATGTGGTGATGCTGAACTGAGATCAGACCCATATAGCTATCTGGTTTGCTATGCTGAGTTTGAAGACATTACGTGTCTAAAAAATTCACTCTTGCAAGCTGAATAGAAATTGTTTCATAAACGCTCAGAGTTTGTATTTAGATCTAGTTTCTTTATTCCTGTCTTTCACTGACGATAGCAAATAGCTTGAAATCATGATCTGAAAGTGGAATTATAGTTAGAGATAGTGAATACTAACTACTCTGACGTTTATGTAAACGAAAATACGCTTGATAGGTGTTTTTGGTAGGACGCCATCTGTGGACATAAATACAAGCGTTAGCAAGTTTTTTAACTTGCATTTTTGTTTATCATAAATGTACCTTTGAGGTCTTTCTTGCAATGATATAGATTGCAGAGGCTTCTACTATGTGGTGATGCTGAACTGAGATCAGACCCATATAGCTATCTGGTTTGCTATGCT
>JAQFVV010013967.1:44203-59959 GCA_028023455.1 Epiperipatus broadwayi
CTTGCAAGCTGAATAGAAATTGTTTCATAAACGCTCAGAGTTTGTATTTAGATCTAGTTTCTTTATTCCTGTCTTTCACTGACGATAGCAAATAGCTTGAAATCATGATCTGAAAGTGGAATTATAGTTAGAGATAGTGAATACTAACTACTCTGACGTTTATGTAAACGAAAATACGCTTGATAGGTGTTTTTGGTAGGACGCCATCTGTGGACATAAATACAAGCGTTAGCAAGTTTTTTAACTTGCATTTTTGTTTATCATAAATGTACCTTTGAGGTCTTTCTTGCAATGATATAGATTGCAGAGGCTTCTACTATGTGGTGATGCTGAACTGAGATCAGACCCATATAGCTATCTGGTTTGCTATGCTGAGTTTGAAGACATTACGTGTCTAAAAAATTCACTCTTGCAAGCTGAATAGAAATTGTTTCATAAACGCTCAGAGTTTGTATTTAGATCTAGTTTCTTTATTCCTGTCTTTCACTGACGATAGCAAATAGCTTGAAATCATGATCTGAAAGTGGAATTATAGTTAGAGATAGTGAATACTAACTACTCTGACGTTTATGTAAACGAAAATACGCTTGATAGGTGTTTTTGGTAGGACGCCATCTGTGGACATAAATACAAGCGTTAGCAAGTTTTTTAACTTGCATTTTTGTTTATCATAAATGTACCTTTGAGGTCTTTCTTGCAATGATATAGATTGCAGAGGCTTCTACTATGTGGTGATGCTGAACTGAGATCAGACCCATATAGCTATCTGGTTTGCTATGCTGAGTTTGAAGACATTACGTGTCTAAAAAATTCACTCTTGCAAGCTGAATAGAAATTGTTTCATAAACGCTCAGAGTTTGTATTTAGATCTAGTTTCTTTATTCCTGTCTTTCACTGACGATAGCAAATAGCTTGAAATCATGATCTGAAAGTGGAATTATAGTTAGAGATAGTGAATACTAACTACTCTGACGTTTATGTAAACGAAAATACGCTTGATAGGTGTTTTTGGTAGGACGCCATCTGTGGACATAAATACAAGCGTTAGCAAGTTTTTTAACTTGCATTTTTGTTTATCATAAATGTACCTTTGAGGTCTTTCTTGCAATGATATAGATTGCAGAGGCTTCTACTATGTGGTGATGCTGAACTGAGATCAGACCCATATAGCTATCTGGTTTGCTATGCTGAGTTTGAAGACATTACGCTCTAAAAAATTCACTCTTGCAAGCTGAATAGAAATTGTTTCATAAACGCTCAGAGTTTGTATTTAGATCTAGTTTCTTTATTCCTGTCTTTCACTGACGATAGCAAATAGCTTGAAATCATGATCTGAAAGTGGAATTATAGTTAGAGATAGTGAATACTAACTACTCTGACGTTTATGTAAACGAAAATACGCTTGATAGGTGTTTTTGGTAGGACGCCATCTGTGGACATAAATACAAGCGTTAGCAAGTTTTTTAACTTGCATTTTTGTTTATCATAAATGTACCTTTGAGGTCTTTCTTGCAATGATATAGATTGCAGAGGCTTCTACTATGTGGTGATGCTGAACTGAGATCAGACCCATATAGCTATCTGGTTTGCTATGCTGAGTTTGAGACGTGTGCTCTTCCGATCTCTTGCAAGCTGAATAGAAATTGTTTCATAAACGCTCAGAGTTTGTATTTAGATCTAGTTTCTTTATTCCTGTCTTTCACTGACGATAGCAAATAGCTTGAAATCATGATCTGAAAGTGGAATTATAGTTAGAGATAGTGAATACTAACTACTCTGACGTTTATGTAAACGAAAATACGCTTGATAGGTGTTTTTGGTAGGACGCCATCTGTGGACATAAATACAAGCGTTAGCAAGTTTTTTAACTTGCATTTTTGTTTATCATAAATGTACCTTTGAGGTCTTTCTTGCAATGATATAGATTGCAGAGGCTTCTACTATGTGGTGATGCTGAACTGAGATCAGACCCATATAGCTATCTGGTTTGCTATGCTGAGTTTGAAGACATTACGTGTCTAAAAAATTCACTCTTGCAAGCTGAATAGAAATTGTTTCATAAACGCTCAGAGTTTGTATTTAGATCTAGTTTCTTTATTCCTGTCTTTCACTGACGATAGCAAATAGCTTGAAATCATGATCTGAAAGTGGAATTATAGTTAGAGATAGTGAATACTAACTACTCTGACGTTTATGTAAACGAAAATACGCTTGATAGGTGTTTTTGGTAGGACGCCATCTGTGGACATAAATACAAGCGTTAGCAAGTTAAAAAACTTGCTATTTTTGTTTATCATAAATGTACCTTTGAGGTCTTTCTTGCAATGATATAGATTGCAGAGGCTTCTACTATGTGGTGATGCTGAACTGAGATCAGACCCATATAGCTATCTGGTTTGCTATGCTGAGTTTGAAGACATTACGTGTCTAAAAAATTCACTCTTGCAAGCTGAATAGAAATTGTTTCATAAACGCTCAGAGTTTGTATTTAGATCTAGTTTCTTTATTCCTGTCTTTCACTGACGATAGCAAATAGCTTGAAATCATGATCTGAAAGTGGAATTATAGTTAGAGATAGTGAATACTAACTACTCTGACGTTTATGTAAACGAAAATACGCTTGATAGGTGTTTTTGGTAGGACGCCATCTGTGGACATAAATACAAGCGTTAGCAAGTTTTTTAACTTGCATTTTTGTTTATCATAAATGTACCTTTGAGGTCTTTCTTGCAATGATATAGATTGCAGAGGCTTCTACTATGTGGTGATGCTGAACTGAGATCAGACCCATATAGCTATCTGGTTTGCTATGCTGAGTTTGAAGACATTACGTGTCTAAAAAATTCACTCTTGCAAGCTGAATAGAAATTGTTTCATAAACGCTCAGAGTTTGTATTTAGATCTAGTTTCTTTATTCCTGTCTTTCACTGACGATAGCAAATAGCTTGAAATCATGATCTGAAAGTGGAATTATAGTTAGAGATAGTGAATACTAACTACTCTGACGTTTATGTAAACGAAAATACGCTTGATAGGTGTTTTTGGTAGGACGCCATCTGTGGACATAAATACAAGCGTTAGCAAGTTTTTTAACTTGCATTTTTGTTTATCATAAATGTACCTTTGAGGTCTTTCTTGCAATGATATAGATTGCAGAGGCTTCTACTATGTGGTGATGCTGAACTGAGATCAGACCCATATAGCTATCTGGTTTGCTATGCTGAGTTTGAAGACATTACGTGTCTAAAAAAATTCACTCTTGCAAGCTGAATAGAAATTGTTTCATAAACGCTCAGAGTTTGTATTTAGATCTAGTTTCTTTATTCCTGTCTTTCACTGACGATAGCAAATAGCTTGAAATCATGATCTGAAAGTGGAATTATAGTTAGAGATAGTGAATACTAACTACTCTGACGTTTATGTAAACGAAAATACGCTTGATAGGTGTTTTTGGTAGGACGCCATCTGTGGACATAAATACAAGCGTTAGCAAGTTTTTTAACTTGCATTTTTGTTTATCATAAATGTACCTTTGAGGTCTTTCTTGCAATGATATAGATTGCAGAGGCTTCTACTATGTGGTGATGCTGAACTGAGATCAGACCCATATAGCTATCTGGTTTGCTATGCTGAGTTTGAAGACATTACGTGTCTAAAAAATTCACTCTTGCAAGCTGAATAGAAATTGTTTCATAAACGCTCAGAGTTTGTATTTAGATCTAGTTTCTTTATTCCTGTCTTTCACTGACGATAGCAAATAGCTTGAAATCATGATCTGAAAGTGGAATTATAGTTAGAGATAGTGAATACTAACTACTCTGACGTTTATGTAAACGAAAATACGCTTGATAGGTGTTTTTGGTAGGACGCCATCTGTGGACATATATATATATATATATATATATATATATATATCCTATATTTCATGCAGTTCTTAATAGTTTATTATTTATCTGTTAATATTTCAAAATGATTTGCAAGTGGTAATTTAAATTTATTGGAATGGTTATTGTTTGATACAATTTGCTGATCAGCTATTTTAATGGTATAGTCCATTTTCTTCAGCGGACTAGCTTAACTTGCTGTTGAATCTATTGGAGTCATGTAAGAGGCAGCTAACTCAAAAGTGATATAAGAATTCATTAATAGATTAATTTTAAGATTGTGATATTTTATTCCACAGAAGAAACAATCTCACAAAGCTTCATTTATGAAATGTGTGAAGTTATATCTTAAGACTAGTTTCTTGACTATAATACCAAAATCTCTCCCTTTCTTTTTCTTCACTTGTATTTGAAGATTGAAGTGATATCTCTATTATTCTTAAGAGTTTTGGCAAAAAGCGTTTGTCAGGGACAAATGATGCTTTTTCAAAATGAAGATCAGCCATAACCATACGAGTGACTTGTGCTTCTATAATCTCATATTTCTTTGGCCCGAGGGTGGCTAATTTTAACACAAGTATTTTGATTTGATTAGCCTGCTTATTGAAAAGCCTTGAATCCTTGTAAGTTGGGCAATTTTCACAATGGGCAAGATCAAACTCTTCCATTGTGCCAATTTTAGCTATTATAATTTTTTCTCTCTCCCTTTTATGTCATGAGAGAAAAAATTGACTATTAGGTAATAACGATATACGCACACATTTGGATTTTTAAAAAAAATTGATTCAATAATAATGTTAGCTATCCATTTTTTGAAATTAATGACAAAAGAATTAATCACCCATGAGGCAAGACTTTGTGGTTCCAGCTGTGGCGGAAAAATTGTGATTTTGTCAACTGTGTTAAATGTTGTATTTATTCATCAGTTACTATAAACACAAATGTGTGAAACATGGATTACATATTTATTTGTTAATATAGAATCTATATTTTCGATATACACATTGGCATAACTCCACTTTTACAATTGGTGAAATAAAACTTTTAATTGCTGTCCAATTGTTGAAGAAAGGGATTTCAGGTGCCTTTATAAGTTTGTCTACCACTTACCACATTACTGTGAGAGTATACCTCATGAGTAGATACATAAACCTTCTGGATATACTCTGGTAGCATGACCCATGCTTGATTAAGGATCTACCAGCTTCCAAATAAATTGAAATCACCAACCATTTGCTAAATGATACTCAGCACATGTGATTGCTTTCATTATTGATATGGCTACAAATTAATTGCTCTGACTACAAATTACTATCAGAATTGAATGACAGTATGCATGTTGACCACTATATGGCAACAGCATTTAGGCAAATTCATGCTAGTGATGGAAACAGCTAGAATGTAAACTGAACACAAGGTTAGCTAGTACAAAACATTTGGAAGGGTCACAATACCTACACGTAAATCATGCTGCCATTGTACAGTTCTAAATGGTAGGTAAACCTAGAAGTCTCTTATGTTAAATTCTATACCAGAACTAACATATCAGGCAGTTGAGTACAATATAGCAAATATTATTGTATATAATTTTCCTCATAAAATGCATTAAATTTAATATAAAATTATTTGAATAGTATTTTTCACTTAGGACAAAAGTTTTTTTTTTTAAGTGTCATAGCATCGGCCGGGACGAGAACCCGCAACCCGGGCAACTGCCTGCAAATGCAAGGCTGTCGCGCTGACTTCTCGACCACCAATGCACTATTTAATACGTAATAAAATCTTTTTAATAAATCCTTGAAATAAAAATCGTTTTTTTTTATAATGTAAATGTAATAAAGATTTAAAGCGTCATAAACGGTCAAATTTAATCTAGTTGATGTGTTAAGATTGTTTAATAAATAGTTATTAAAAATTTAGGTGAATCAGAAGGGGAGAATAAATATTTTATAAACTAAATATAAATTTAATTAGTAAGAAATTGGCTGATGAATATCAAATCGATTCGGGAAATAAAAATTTAGCTCTAGAATACTTATTAGAGGAAGTTTGTATAAGAATTCAAAGGTTTATCAAAGCGTTAAAATTATTCAAGCAGAATTGCATGTGTGTGTGGAGTGCGTGTACTGAGTGCAGATAAAATTTTAATTACAGAAATAACTATTAATTATTTTATTAAGCTGTATGGTATCGTTGAAAAGCTAATTGAAAGGACAAGTATTTTATATTAATTTCATATTCATAGCAGCTAGTTCTCATTCAAAATCTTGAGTTCAAATTCAGTCTACTATGTATTTTATCATTTAATCAAAATTTCCATTTTGTTCTTTCAACAGTTTTTCAGGAAGAACGGAAAATGATCTAACAAAAACCACACGATTTCTGTTTGAATGTGAATAATTAATTTGAAGGTAATGATATTCTTAAGGTAAGCATGGTAGATAAATAGATGTTACTAAATTTTATAAATAATATTTGAATATTTTTGAGCATTAGACTGGTATTAATAGTTTGGGGAATATGTTGATTTAGGCAGATGATTGATACAAAATGTGGTATTGTTTAGTAAATTGATGAAATTTTAGTCAAGATATTTAATTTAATCAGAATCCTGTATAGTTATTACAATACTGAATTTTAACGACACACACACAATTGTAATTTGTTTTATTAATGATTTTCGTAAGATTAACGTTGAAAATTTAAATTACGCCATGATTGTGCAGACAAATTTATGTAAAAGCCTTTCTATTTTTGATTAGGCCAAGATTCTTTATTGCACACAGCTATGTCAAATGAATGTCAAAATCAGGCAAAGGTGTTTTTCGTAAAAATGAGGCATCGTTATTCATTAAAAGTTAATTATACTGTGGTGAAAAAATTAGATTGATTAAGATTATTATTTTATCTTATTGAGAAATCTATACTTTTTTCATATATAGGAATTACTGTTAATAATATTTATGTAGCTCTTAAGCTTATCTTTTGGCATTTGCAGATGAAAGTTGATATTACTTTGCATGATTTAGAAGAAAAAAAACATTTCTACATTATTTCAGATTTCAAATGTAGTTTAATTTATTCATTTTAATACATTTAATATGTAACAAAAAACACTTATTTATAATTGTTAGTAGAGAAGAATATATAAATTAATATTAAAGTTTATCGGCTTAATGTTTTCGAGGATCCATGCCTCGTATTCATAGCCTTCATAAAATGTATAGTAAAATATATGCAAATATTCAAATAAGCTAGTATTACTAGCCCATTTCTTCGAGATTTCATAGCAATATGATTTTTTAGAACACTGATAGTTATATACCACAGATATAAATATCACAACTCATCAATAATAATGGACCTGTGGTTAGACTTCAACTATGGGTTTATTTCTAACAAATTTGTGAGCTGTCACATATAATGTTTGACATTAGCTCCCTCTACATCATCAGCATTTTTGAAATTTTATTTATTTTTTTAAAAATCTGACATTAATAGTATAACGATCAGGGTGAAGTGGAGTCTTAATGTATTTGCACTACAGGGCGCCACTAGGCCATTTGAACCTAGAAAATTTATATAGTATGCAGATACGTATGTTAAAAAATTTTTTTTTATTTTATATTGGTTGATTCCGACCATTATCCCATTGTCACTAGCTCAGAAGAGTAGTAGAGATAAATAATAATGATATATATTATCAAAATATATTTTATAAATTCTTATCTAAGAATATTTTTAAACAAATATTAAAATAAGTCACTGCCAGTAATTAACACACAAACATTTATTTACACATATATAACATTTAAAATTATTTTAGTATCAGTTTTACATTTTAAAATTTAACCTACATTTTTAACTTTGATTTTTGATTTTAATTTACATTTTAATTTTTTATAAGTTCGCACAGATGGAATCATAAAAGTTTGTTTTATAATGTTGGGTATAGATCAGTTACATAGATTACACACTCAAAAACATTTCAAAATAAACATAAACGATCAAAATATAAAGTCATTGATGGAATTGCAGAGGGAAATTTATAAGAAACCCAATGGCATTCATCATAAGATGCCGCATTGACACCAATAACTTAAAAGACATCCGAATAAATACATTTTAGATACTCACCATAAAGTATCATTATTTAGTGAATGTTTATATATTTTGATCAAATATGAAAACCAAAAACATAATTAACCAATAACGAATCTATGCAAGCATCTATACCCAACTTAAATTTAATGCATTTAGAGTGTCGAGTATGAATAGATTACATAGATTGCATTTGAAAAGAAAATATTTTATCCCTTATTTAACTTTAGGCCAAAAGTTTACAGTTAAACCAATGCCAATCCATCTGATATATCAATGTATTCAATGTAATATGAATATGACAGCACAAATATAGGTTAAGAGAAGAAATTGACTCTTGTCCAGATAGAAATACTACATCTATCTGACAAGACAAGCAATAAAAAAAACTCCATAGGAAGGGACTGCGGTCCTTTTTGCTGACTTAAGATCCCATTCCATTGGCAAAAGGGGTGTGTGGCGTATACTAGCGATTCTGCCTGTAGCGAACCTCATACTACATCTACTAATTACACCAATATATCCAATCCATTGACCTAATTCAACTACAAAACGAATAACCTAAGATTACCCTCCCCTAATAAAACTTCACAAATCTATATAGCTATTCATGCCTGACTTAAATTTAACATTTATATAATTTAGTTTAACAAAAAACAGAAATCATAATAAAAACTTAAAGAACAAAAAAAAAATAAAATAAATGGAAATGATTTTACAAAAGAAATACATCAATAAAATTATAACTAATTTAGCCAGATAGGAAATTCCTCTATTTAAAATATTGAAAAATTTAGCATTTAGAGTTCTTTTTGTTTAGAAGTGTTCATTAATTATATATTTCTTACTGTTTTGAAAAATGTCCGTAGTCTCTGATTTATTGTAATGGAAGGTGTTAATTTCCATGAAGTCATAAGGAGATCGGTGTGCAGTTAACTGTTGGTCCTTTATGGTTAATGGTATTCTTCCGGGCCTTGATGTCCTGTGGTCTGCAATATCGGAAAACAATGTTTGATTTTTTTGAACAACTGAAGGAATTGAAAGTGCGTCTTTCAATCCCTTCTCCTCCAACCCTCTCCAACTTAACACATATCTGTCCTCTCTTAATAATAATTATTTTTTTATTTTC
Source organism: Epiperipatus broadwayi (assembly GCA_028023455.1). Lineage (NCBI taxonomy): Eukaryota > Metazoa > Onychophora > Udeonychophora > Euonychophora > Peripatidae > Epiperipatus > Epiperipatus broadwayi. The sequence goes on from JAQFVV010013967.1 coordinate 53,318, forward strand.
AAACCTTTCCTTTTATATTAATTTTGTGGATTAACTCAACATTACATCATGATGTTGTAGACTCTTTCATTGAGGTCTGATTCCTAAGGGATTTCTTTTTATTTGCTATTAGTTTCTATTGTTTTCCTATCTGACCATTGCTTATACATTTAAATGCCCAAGGGCTAGTTCACTTGGACTAATTAAAATAATCATTTCCGTTTTTCAATAACATTAATTAATTTTTTTATCTTTAAATCCTTTAAGTCTTTTTCTTGAAAATTTAGTTTTAAAACTTTTTTCTTTTTTTTAATAAAGTTTCTTTTTTTAATTTCTCATCTGTGCAATTTTATATATATTAGAGTTTAGATGATTTTTTAATTTTCAATTTTTAATTCTTAAAAAAGTTTTTATTTGCGAACTTTTATTTTTTCATGTTTAATAATAAAATAATAATGTAACAGTGTATCTGCCCATTACAATAGTTAAATATATATACAATAGTCTTTGGATGGTAATGATATTGGATCATTATTGAGATAATATAGGTTTTGTTGTGTCATTCATGTATAATGCTTTTGGTATTTTTGATAACTTTTTATAAATGCACGTATGTCAATTATAGCATATGTTTTAACTATATTCATATTCAGCTTCCTCAAATAGATTGCTATTCAACATTAAATGGACATCTCCCTTTACCATGCATGTATGTTTATATTAGAACACATGATTAAACTTATACTAAACTAATAAAAAAGTTACCTATCATAATATTTTCTTCATATTATGCCTTTAATGAGACGTTCTTGAAGAATAATAATACATAATGATAAAATAATAAAACAATTCCTAAACTACCTATCTACTAAATATCAAATAATAATAATAATAATAATAATAATGAAAGTTCTTTTTTTTCTTCTTTTCCTTGGTTGTAAAATGAAAAGTTTATTTATAGTTTATAAATGACATCCTTTGGTCATATCATAAATGATAAAAATTATTAACACAAAGATAAATATTGACAAATACATAACACATTCCTGCAGGAAAACAACATTATTTGGCATCCAGAATAGCGTATTCAATGTTTTTTTTTAGCAAGACTAATGAACCACTAATAATAGGATGAATTTTTATTAATTAAGTAATAAACTTTTTTTTATCACGATGATGCAAATAAAGTAATAATTCAAATTTCATTCATGGGATATATTCAAGCATTTATTTTCTATTTTTAGAGCCATTCATAAATGTATATAACTATTTAACTGATAATATTTATTTAGATTTACATGAGTTTGTTGGTAATATTCTATATAGGGAAATTCCACAGCAAATGAGGAGTGCAATTAATAAAGTAGAGTCATTTTCCATTTATCCATTTTGTCTAAATTGCATGTTGCTAAATTGGAAATAATAATTGAAAGTTTGCTAATCTTTAACATGCACTAAGACAGCCAATCAGATTTTAAACAGCTGTCTTAAGAATGATCAGGCTTCCACACATGACAGAGATTTTGACAAGAAAAGGATGATATAACCTTTTCTCAACTTAACTTTTTAAATATATAAACCAGTCTTAAGCATCTTGGCCTGAAAGCTTGAATATATAAACATATACACTTATCATTCATGTTTATATATTCAAGCTTTCAGGCCAAGATGCTTAAGATTGGCTTATATATTTAAAAAGTAAAGTTGAAAAAAGGGTGCATCATCCTTTTCTTGTCAAAAAATCTCTGTCATGTGTCAAAGCCTGATCATTCTTAAGACAGCTATTTAAAATCTGATCGGCTGTCTTAGTGCATGTGAAAGATTAGCAAACTTTCAATTATTATTTATCCATTTTATAAATTCATTTCTCACAGTAATTGGGAAAAATAGATAAATATTAACAATGCATTCAATGGCATATTTAGTCTTATTATTTTTTTTAAAAAATAGGCAAAGTAGAAATAATTAACAGATGTTCCAATAATAATGACAATAAAATTAAATGATTCATATGCATCCTTCTTAACCTTTTCCTTTTTATAACTAGCACAGATTTATTATTTAGTTCTTGATCGATTTAATAAAGAGTTTGCACATTTTTCAACATAATGAACACATACAGTTGCTCCATTAAGACTATACTTAAATTTTAAGAAAAATAATTTTGAAAAATAAACAAACATTCTTCTTTCTTTTTTCCCATTAGGTGTAAAGTTTAAATAAAGCAAATTTACAATACTATTACGCAGTCTCATTCTTTCTTCAGTTTTAGCAATTAAATTTAAATAATATATAGCAAAAAGACACATATGCATCCTAAATAATGGTTTAAGAATTTAAATAGTTAGCTTAAGAACAGAATCAATGTACCTCTTAGGATCATGTTTAGGAACCAATAATATTTTTTATACTTTTAAAACTTGGCTTTGGAATAATTAACTTATAATACACAAAATTATACTATTAAACTTTGTTTCAGTCCCCTAAGAATTGTAATTAACCCTTTTTATAGATTTTAAAACATTACCTCAACATTTATTCTTCCAATAGTCCAAGGTTAATTGATAGTTCAAAGGTCACCAGAGAGAGACTATTTGCTCCTCCCATTGCAATAAGACTTAATTTATGCAAGAAACTTTCTTGTATTAAAAAAGAAAAAAGTGGGGGAAAATTATTCTGTCTTTTAAATAAATATAAATAAATATTAAATTAAACTAAGAATTAAATATTCTGTACTTCCAAAGCAACAGAATAAAACTAATCACAATTACTTTAACAAATAAAATATTTTAAAGTATATTCGTTGTTCAATAATTCACCAGTCCATTGACTGAAGAATATAAATAGATATCACTCATTTGCAAGAACCAATCTTTGATCATAGCCTTGGTACTGCACACAGTTTGACACAGTCAGTTAGGTCCCAGGATCAGTTCTGACACTTGAAGTTCTGCTGCTTGTGCTTTGTATGACTTCCCAAACAAAAAAATCATGCCGAATTTATTTGTTTTATAGCATTAGTCTAACAAATTGAAGTTTGAATCACTAAAATGATTACTTTAGTGTGAATTTGGAATGGTTGTAATGCAATTCTCATCTTTTGTCAAGGATTTGTCTAAATGCTACATATTTATTCAAGAAAACTCACAGGAGTTTGGTTTTGAAAATGAAGTCAGTATATTAAACAGGCAGGGTTGAAATTTCTCATCATTTAAGCTCCAAATAAGTTCTTGTTTTTTAATGATATTAGCCCATTTGTGCTTGCAAACACCAGAAAATATTAATATGAATCCATTGTTTTTAAAATATATATTTAATTTTAGGAATTATTATTTTTTTACTATTTATTTTAGATGTGCTTATCTTCAAGAATATTTGTAGTATTAACACAAGAAATATTCAAAAGAGTAATTCATTTACAATTTATTTGTGTTTGTTACATTGGTTTACGTTTCCACCATAGGAGAGATTTGCTAAAGGAATTAAAACCCAGAAATGATGTGTTTTAAAAAATAATTTTTATTTAATAGCAGAAAAAATCATATAAATAAAATATTGCATAAGTTATCATTTAGATAAAATTTTCATTGAGTTTTAAATTTTTCTAATACTTGGATGAACACATATAATGAATATATATTAACAAAAATGTAAATAGAAAAGTTAGAAAAAAAATGAATGGCTGGAAATAATTCATCAAAACAAGTACATCAACTAATAAGGCTAATGATTTTATTGTTCAGAATTTCAAAAGATGGTCATGAGTGAGAACTATGAAAATCAGTTTCGATCATAAGTTTTTGTGATCTCAAGCACGATGCTCTCCCAACTACATCAAATTACTCAGATCAACACAAGATTGATTGCAAGAAAACAAATGAGAGAATTTCCCTGCAATTTTTATCCTTGGGTTGTAAAGTTTGTTTAATATGTAATAATGTAATGAAAGAGTATTTTTACACTGCCATGAATTTAGATTACTTTTGCCTTTATTTATTTATTTTAAAAAATAGTGCATTCATACTGTTATATATTTATGAAATTTTGTATTATGTATGTATTTGAAAGGAATCTAGATGAAATAAAATTTAATGGGGAAATAATTTAAAGTTTTGAAATATTTAAATGCTTGTATATTACTAAAGTATGAGGATTGGCTATCTTAATATATATCTGAGCATGTATAGCATATATGTGTAGAGATGGTAATCTGGACCAAGTGATGATTGCTGGTTTAGTATGAAATACTTATATTGGTGATTATTTATCTTTTCAACAAATATGTGTTCAAGTATATCAGTGTTATGAGATAGTGTGGAGAGAGATGGGTTGTGTGAAAGTCTGTGCTCATATACCCTATATATTACATATATAGACATAGGTATATAATAAGCCTATGTGTTTCATTTATTACATAGTAGAGATGTCTGCCCATCCCTTGTATATGTGTTAAATGAATTATGTCCTGTACATGAGGGGTCAGATTGACCTTAGCTCAACATGGGTGTGACAAGAATCTCAGCATCAGGGTGGCCTTTGAGCATTTCATCATCAGATTTTCATTTGGATGGATGGTTGAAAAGTTGGAATGTGAAATAGATTGAAGCCTCTCCATTAAAGTATGAGGATTGACTATACTAATATATATCTGAGCACTTATGGCATATATGTATAGAGATGGTAATCTTGACCAACTGATGATTGCTGGTTTAGCATGAAATGCATATATTGGTGATTATTTATTTTTTCAACATATATGTGTTCAATTGTATCAGTGTTATGAGATAGTGTGGAAAGTGGTAGGCATGGGTTTGATGTTTGTTTGAATGGTTTTCAGATTTATTATTCATTGACATCCATCCATTTACCACTATTATAATTAGGGAAATATGCTTAACCCATAGCCATATCAATTATATTTAGTCAGGATAATTGCAGTACATGTGCATGCATGTATATCTGTATCATTTTCCATTTCATTTTCATATTTGAATTACAGTAAACAATATTACATTTACAATAAAATATTTTAATTACAGCAAATATGTTTAATAATTTTGCAAATATATTTTTGAGTGATTAATAGAAATTTGAATTGGTAAATTATTTTGCAAATGAAATAATATTATCAACCATTTTTATTTAATAGTTAATTAATATTCATCTGTTTGAAGTTTGTAAAAAGTTTTTTTTTAATTTGATTTGATTTAATTGTGAAGGTCAAAATGATTTTTTTCTAAGAAAAGATTTTTTGAATATTTAATTAATTCCTTAGTGCAATAGGTGGAGCTGACCTTAGGAAGGAAAAATGACCTTTTGATAGAAGGAAGGGATATCTATTTAACTAATAGTCACTAATAAAAATTGCTCATTATTATTGTAGTTTCAACCAGTGTATTGTTCATCTTTGTTTCATCAGTTGTATCTTTGCCAGGAATTAAGACAGTGTAAAAACTCCAAAATGAAATTTTAAAACATTAGCCTTTCATAAAGCTCATTATAGGAATTTCAGCTGTCAGAAGTTTTACACAAGAATGACTGGTTAAATATAAAGAAAAAGATATATCTCTTCATTCCTTTTTGCTCAGTTTAAACACAACGATCTCATATTTATTTTCATTCTAAAAATGTATGTCTATATTGTTAAATTTATCCTACTTTATTATTATTAATAAGGAAATTAAAATGCATGAACTCTATAATCTGCCAACTAAATTGTGTGAATTTTATAATGTTTTGTGGAAACCTATGCAGAACAATTTAACAGAAATTACATTAAAATCTCAGCTCAACTTATATTCTACTTCTGTAAAAGTTAAGTTAAAATTAAAAGGATGTGTGTACTTTATTATGCCCTATTTAAAATTATTACGAATGATAACTTTATCTCTTATTTATGCTTATAAAAGAATATGTGTTTTTATTAAAGAAATGAAGGACTTACCCAGAATAATTGATTGCTACTATTTACCAAATGTATATGCTTAAATCGAATTGAAGGACTTTAATATCACATATTTTTGTTCCCTTCGATACATGGATTTATTAGAAAATAAAATATTAATGTTTAAAGAAATACATATTTCATGTGGATAATTATTAGCAGCTTATTAAAATTAATAATGCAGATGTTAACTTGTAAATTATAAAAGCGAATATTTTCTGCAGAAAAATAAGTTAAAATATTGTTGGACTAAATGACACTAGAATTTCTTAAAATGAATAAAAGTGTAAACTAATTAATGGCTGAAACTGTCTTTCAATGTCTCTATTACCATAAATATTTATTATTGTATGTGCTGTACAAGTAAACTATTAGCTTTAGCTAAGAACATTGGAGATTATGGAGTTAAGTGTGAATTGTAAATGTTTATCATAGAAATAATTTGTGCTTCATGTTTCACGTTTTTGTTTGGAATATTCTTCATTGTGTTCGGGTTATTCAGCAGACCTTGGAAAAGGAACTTTGCAAATGAATTTTTTTAAGTTAACAAGAAGAGTGATTTTTATTTTATATGTGTTGCTAGTGATATATATATATATATATATGCTTGTTTTGGAGATCTTGGTAAAGCTCCATCTCTTGATCGTTAGGTTTTATGTATATAAAACTTGTTTTTCTTTTTCATAAATGTACCTTTAAAGTTTTTTTGATACTTTAAC
>JAQFVV010013968.1:0-59842 GCA_028023455.1 Epiperipatus broadwayi
TTTTTTCTTGTATAAATTGTTTATTGTTTAAATTTTAAATGGTAAATTTAGGTTGGGTATAAACATGCATGATTCTGTTGTGGTTGATAATGTTGTGGTTTTTCACAGTCATTGAATATATGTCATGATATCACTGCAAGCATCTTACGATGGTGCTATTAATGGGATTTACAATATATTCCCTATGCAAGTGACATTTATCGATGACTTTGTATTTTGATCGGTTGTGTTTAATTTGTAATGTTTTTGACAGTGGAATCTGTGCAGCTGATCTGTACTCAACATTTTTAAAACAAATTTTATAAAATGCATTTGTGCAAACGTATTTAAATGTTAAATTTAAATGGGCGGTAATGGCTATATAGTTTGTAAAGTTATATTAAGGAGGGTAATCTTAGTTATTCATTTCGTAGTTGAATTGGTTCAATGGATTGGATGTATTTGTGTAATAGTAGATGTAGTATGAGATCCGCTATGGGCAGGATTATAGATATACGCACACACCCTCTGTTTGCCTATGGATGGGTTTGTAAGTCGGCAGAAGACCGCAGTCCATTTCTATGGAGTTTTTTGTTTATTGTTCTACTTGCCAACAGATGTGCATTCCTGTTGGTGGAGAGTCAATGTCTTCTCTATTTCTACTTATTGTTCAGATGAAATTCCTGACAGTATGTATTTTGTGTTGTCGTATCATGCTACATTGAATACATGAATGTATCAGATGGATTGGCACCAGTTGATTGCATGTGAGAAATTTGTTGCCTAAGGTTCAATCAGGGAAGAGCATATTTTTCTTTGAATGCAGATCTATGTAGTCTATTCATATTGACCATCTAAATAAAATATTAAACTCATTGAAATTTTATGTAAATATTACAATTAAAGAGTAATATATATAATAGCAAATGACCTAAACAATTGTCCTCAAATACAATATTCCCAAAATAATGCCATAATTCTAATGTTTATTTCTTGAATCACAATCTGATGGTATCTCATTATTCCAGAGAGAGTATAAATATCCTGAAAAATAATATTCAAGGCATATTTTGTTCATTCTGATAATTACTCTATATCCAAATTATCTTTTCATTTAGCAGATATTTGCTCTATATAATATAATAAGTGAGAAAACACTAATTTATATCTATGATAATGCACTGTATTATTTTTTTCATTTAGCAAGTAATTAATTAATAAAAGATTACAAGTAAACAGTCACTAGGTTCATTCATGATGATACTATGAATGTGAATCCATATCTATTCTTTATAAAAATAACTCATCAATCTCATAAAACTATATTGCCAGGTGAACAAAATTCTTGGATATATTTTGATGTTGTTAGCATTTATATCTCATCATTGAAAAGTATATAATATTCATTTTTGTAAACAAATAAATCTTGTGATGTTTTTTAAATTATATGAATCATTTTTTCTTTTTTAATAAATTGTCATCTCTCACAAATTCCTAATAAATCTGTCCTGTTAATGGACAAATATTATTGTTTTCAACACATCATTCTATTTAAATAATATTTATTTTATATAAAGTGCAGATAGTTAGTTGAAATTAAATTGAAAGGCTGAAAACTTTTATGTTTACTATAATACTTATCTGATGACCAACCAGATGTTATGATGCCTGTCTGAATAATGATCAAACACAAGACAAAGAATTTTACAAGAAAAGGGCAGTCCACCCTTTTCTTTACTTGTTTTTCTATATATCTAAGCCAGTCTAAAGTATTTAGGTCTATTTAGTTTATAATTATTTATTCTTAAAAATAAATAAATAAAAACTTACATAAAGGAACTTAGGTTCACTTCTATTGAAGCCAGGACATAAGAGAATGAATTTAAACTGTTTAGTCTTATTTATAAAACTTTTTAATTGACATCAAATAAACTATAGCAACACTCTACATTAACTCTTTGTCAATTCCATCCAATGTCCTATAAATAAAAATCTTATTACATAATAAAAATGACAAATAAAAAATAGTTTATAATTATTACATATAAGATACAAAATTCACATTTTAAAATACTAATGGTATCCTTTCATTCCAACATAAACTAAGCAATTAAGACTACCTTCTTTTATACTACAATGAAAATACACTTTATACACATATTTTTCAACATAATATTTTACCAATAAAATAACAAATATACTTGACATTAAATATTTAAGTATATTATTTGTCATCTACTATTGTGAAGGCAGTAACAAAAATCTTATAATAAAGAAGGAATAATAATTTTCTTAATACTATAAATTTTATTATTTATACATTCATTTTTAATGTGAATAAAGTCAATTCACAATTTTTTACAAACTATGATTAATAATAAACATTTATTTTCCAATAATGTTGTTGTCATAGCAACATATTCCAATGCTTTCCAGATTAATGTCTCAACTATTAAAATCAAACCCAAAAAATATTTTTTACAATAGAAATTACACCACATATTGAAATTTATTTCAAATTTCTGTAGATATAGTATGTTATAACCTTTACCTTTGGCAGAAGCTATATGTTCAGTTAAATTTTGTGCCAAGACATGCAAAAAATTTTTATAGAACTTATTTTTTGCTTTAAAAGTAGATTATTATGAATACTTTATAATGCTATAATTGTTATATGTTAGAACTGTTATATTAGTATTTATTTATTACTTAATTATAAAATAATTTTGTCACAGTTTAAATAACAATGACTTTTAATTTAAATATATGTTTCAAATGTTAAACATCTTTAAATTTTTAAAAACTAGTAATATCAACGATAAAAAGTGTAATTTAGAATTTAAAATGCTTGTTTAGTTTTAATTTAAATGTAAAATTGTTTTCAAAACCCCTTTTAATTTTTAAAGTTAAGAAGCCAAGTTTAAACTATATATTTTGGTTTGCTGGTTTGAAAACTAAAGCTATAATATTTAATTAGATTTGACTGTAAAACAGAATATTCTAGTTAAATATTGTTAAACTAATTTAATTGTAAAAGAATTTAATAAAGTTAATAACTAAATTAGGATTTTTAATAGTTGAATAAATCTTGAATAATTGGATAAATATTATATTTATTTGATGTTATTTAGTTTAAATATTCTTAAAAATAATTTTAATTTAAAATGTATTATGAGATTTACCTAGATTTAAAGAGTAATAAATAAATATTAAATATTGATTAATATGTGATTGGTTAAAGATATAGTATAAATTATATATTATGTAATATTTTATTTTTATCCTACTTATTTTGTAATTTTAGAATTAATTATTTTTATTCAAACCAGGAAGTGTTTTTAATTAGTGTCAAGGATTTGTACAAAAATTGATTTATTGCAAAGTCAAAATTTTAATTTAATAATTTTAGATTAACAACCTTCCTTGATGATAGATAGGTCAAGGGTTCAAACTAATCAGAGAAGGTGTTGTAAGTTCAAAAGTAAATAAATAGTTTTGTAAAATGGGCATATAACAAAGTATATAAATAAGGTGAGACAGACATCCGACACCAGTCTCTCTTTATTTTCTCTTCACTTTCTTAAGGTTCTCAATCAATTTAATTTTGTCTGCAACAGTTGAATTTTAAACTCTACTTAAATTTTAAAGGTGTAATTCTTTAAAAAACTTTTGTTTGTTTTGCTTTCTATGTTAGGCTAAGCTTATATCCTAACACAATTATCTGAATGGAAACAACAAAGGAACCGAAGTCTTTGTAACTGTCAATGGAATGCTAATATAATTCATTATTGCAATATTCTAGAAAAATATTTTTAAATTCGCTATAATGGAAAATTTTGAAAATTATTGTTATTGCTACTTCTCTGTTCTGGAGAACATTGTCAATTTTAGAAATAAGTTAAATATCTATGTTATAATTTCCAAGGAATATCTTGCTACTATTGGCAAGACCATTACCAAAAATCTAAAGAATATAAATTTATAATTTTGAATGTCATTATTGGTTTTATCTCATGTAGTGTGGGCAAAGCATAAAAACCAGATTTACACATCACAAACTCTCAATCTACACTTAGGGAGTTAAAAGTACTTCTGAACAAAAAATTATACAAGTCAAAATAACAAACATATCCATTGCCAATATACTAAAATATACACTACAGTATATACAGTGGTAAATACAATATAAAGATGATATTTTCAATAAAAAAGCCAAATAAAGCAATGAACCTAGTCATGGTATAAGCCCAAAATACTATCTACTTTCTGAGGGCAAGAAAATATGTTAATACATAAATAATAAAATGGGGGTGAACTATCACAAATACTAAGAACACTAAAAAAACTGCCATTAATAAGGCATTTTACAACCATAAAACATGAGGAAAATATCATTTAAAGAAAATATCAACAATACTGGAGAGAGTGACATATCTAAATTATTCCAATAGCAACAATAAAAGAGCCTCAATCTTCAAATCATCAAGGTTGAAATAAATTTGTACACCTTGGAAAAGTACAATGGTCAAATAACATAATATCAATTATACAATAGAGGAGTTAATTTTAAACTCTCAATAAACATAATGCCAAGATGCATAAAACTAATAAAGTAATAATATAATTGTCAAATATGACTGAATAATTGTAGCCTTAAACAATTAAAAAAACAAGAAATATACATCACCTTTCATAACATATAAGCATTCATTATAAAATATACTTCTCATAATAAAGGACAAAGCAATACTTTTTAAAATAACTTAATATCAAATCATTATATAGTATCATAAATAATAATATGTGAACCTCTGTCAGGTACTCTAGATCATAACATGTAAAATATTTAAAACAATTATTGTTTTGAAATAGCATATAATAATAAATTATAAATGTTTGACTTAAACCTAGAGCATAAAATTTTACCAAAACCTTTTTTATATAAAAAATAAAAAAATATTAAAATTCTTAATTTTGCAGAGATTAAATAAATTTTACAAGTATGTTTATCCAAATGCTGACATTATAATTTGAAAAGTAACATATGTATTAACATATTTTTATAGTCTTCATATACCCACACATAAAGAAAATGTTAATAAATAAATGGCCATTATTTCATGAATCATCAACATATGATTGACAGGACAATTTTCAACATGTCTCACAGCATTACTCTGGTTTTTCATTTTATCTAAGGCAGTAATTTTTTTTTCATGTATCAAAGCATCAGCTGGGAAGTGAACTTGCAAACCCAAGACAACTGCTTGTAAGGCAGCTGTGCTGACCACTCAACCACCAATGCTTGACAGTAATTGTTTTAATATAGCAATTAATCACACATTCTTCTTTTATAATTTCAGTGAGTTTTTCAAACAAGCTATTCAATATAGCAGTTTGGTTATAAACTTTCTTCTCCAAATTTAAGCAAATTGGAATTAAATATTTAAATATAGCAGTTTTCAAAGAAAAGAACAAGCTTCTACTACTCATTCAGCACTCAATAAAATACATCTATTCTATAATAGTAATCTTTGTCAAAATTAGTAGCATTTAGTCTGTAAATGTAATTTGCTGATACTCTAAATATAGTATTTCATAAGGCAAAAAGTTTTAAATATTTTTCATTTGAATTAACTTCTTGAGAGCATAAATTAATTTATCAAGTGTTTATGTTTTTAGTTAAGATGATAAATAACTAATTTGTTATTGACAATAATACAATGTTTTTAGTCTCCAAAACAAACTGTTTTTTTCCTGAATCATTAGTTCTTTTAAGTAAATTTATCCAAGATAAACCATTTAAATAAATAGCAAAATATTTTAAATGTTCCTGATAATTATTATTATTTTAATGGGCTATAACAGAGTGTTAAATTTGTTATGGTTAAAATTAAAGTAAACTTCCAAGGAATATATTCTAAAATAAGAAATTTAAATGGTTAGTGATAAATGTAGGACATAAACAATAGTTCTTAAGTAAAATAGGATAAATTTTGTTTGATACTAGTGATATGTTAGTTTTGTAGAATAATGCTTTATTCATCACTAAACAATTACTTAACATTTCTTCCTTCAATATTGCTGATTTAGATTTTTAATTAATTTAGGATATTAAACCTAGCACCTAATAAAAAATTTTACACACTCGTTTCACCTGAGAAAAAAATTAAACTTATTTTTTAAAAAAAAAATATAATTTTATTTCAATTATTAAGGCTTTAAACTTTTGCTGGTAGTTTTCATAAATATGATGGACAAAAAAAATCATCATTAACATATATATGTGTGTCATTCGTAGCTTGCAAATGTCAATCATTTTAATTGATAGAAAACACCCTTTCCTTTTCATTTTTCAACCTTCAAATTAACAGTTATTTAGCATCTATGGTCTGAATCTAAAAATAGTAACAATTTTAAAATTTACTAGACAATCAATCAAACACATGATAGTCTAGGAATGTTAGTAATTACTGAAAATACAAACTAATTAAAAAATTATATTGTTAAAATAGAATAAAAATAAATAAATATTACATAATAATTCTTTTATTAACCCTTTTAAACTCTTAAATTATATTAACGAACAAATTTAGAGATTCATCTATATTTTATTTATTTTTTAACTAAATAAAAATATTCTAGAATATTCAATGTTGTAAAATGAAATATTCCCATTACTAAATAATAATTAAAATTACTAATTCATGCACATTCACACACATTTACAAATTATTCCAAGTCTTTTAAACTAACTAATTTAACACTTTCTTTTAAACAGCACTAAAGTAATTACCTATTTTTCAAGTCAACTAATTTAATTTAATCATTAAACTCAGTTTAAAAATAATATATTAACAAATTGATTGATTATTGTTAAAAACTAATTTAAATAAAATACATTATTATAATTATAATAACTACACATTAACTTCATACTAAATTGTATTAGAATAATATGAACTCAGCTACACTTTTGGATCCTAAATGTTTAGAATCTATTTTAATCATAAGCTTAATGCACTTTGGCAAAACAATAAAGTAAAAATAAAATATGTATTTGTGATAGAAATACTTTAAATAATTTACTCTTTAGATTTGCAAATGCTTATTTAATCTTAATAAATAAGATTTGCAAAGATAGTTTAACTTAATGAAAATTTCCTCTTGTAAAATTTTTCTTTTTTTATTACTATTAAATATCCTCAATAAATGAAATATCAGCTTTATTGGCAAACCAAAGGTTACAATATATATATATATATATATATATATATACTGAGATAGATATAAATACATAGATAAATAAGTGTTTCAACTTTAAAATGATAATATTTATAATCAAAAATTACTGAAAATAAGACAAAGTAGCAAAATTTAAGAAATTTTCACCTATAATAGATCAAACATATCTTCCAGTATATAAGTTAAAATTATATATATATATATATATAATTTTCCTATTAAAGTTAATAGTGTTCAAAAATTTTTATAAACTTTATTTTTGACACTATTTAGTATACATTGTTAGTTATACAACATTATATTATGAATGAATATCAACTTATATAGTGTGACAGTCAGATGATGTATGTTGGCCTAACCCAGTTCGAATACTAAGCGAAAGTACCTTAAGGCTACCCATACGCGAGATATTAAATCAAGAATACTATGACCTCTGCCTTATTCACCTATTCTTGAGGCTAATTATGAACCAATTACATTATCTGAGCCATACACAAATTATTTTTCAACCGGCCAAGCTTAGCCTCAGCAGTAGAGACATGGACGGGAACACCTAAGGAGCTAAATAGTTAAATGTTTGCAAAAGTACTATGAAAAATGTATTTTGCGTGCCTGGATCATTGGAAAAGTAAAATAAAGCATTATAATAAAATTAAAAAACTCAAGCTATTTTAGTTAAATAATATGTTTAATTAACAACTTTAAAATATGAATAATGATTTAATGGCCTCTACTATTCCCCTAAATTAATGAAAACTAATTAGACACTAAAAACAGATTAATATGTTTGTGGTCTAAATCTTTTCTTTCCAATTTTATTAAAATTGTCAACCCGAATTTCCTCGATAAAGTACAATAATAGAAATCTTTCGCAAAGCATTTTCTAATTGCTTTGCGCTAAAACAGAGTTTAAACATTATTTAAAAAGTATATAGCTAAATCTGATATACGTAATAAGCCAGTGGCGGACAAAAGAGGCGTTATCGAGGAGATCAAGTTGACAAACAAAGGACACTTACTGGTATAAAATTTAAAAATGTAAATAAAATTGGAAAGAGATTTTAAATGAAAAAATTAACTTTTAAGCTTAACCGCAATGGACTACAAAATATATATACATGTTAGTAATGAAGAATAGTGAAGGAAAAAGGTTAAATATAGATAGATGATCACACAATATATATCTAAGACTAGTCTAATAAAAAAAAATGGTTACATTACAAATATAATTAAATACAACAATTTATAATATAATTCAGGGAAGCACTTAAAAAAGGGTATGAATAAAAAAAGTAGAAAGTAAATAGTTCAATGGAGGAAAGATACTATTACCATCCTGGTTCCTTGGTCATGTTCCATCGACGAGCATAGCTTGATCCGTCCATCGATAGATATTTGTCTAGACAATGAAAATATGTAACATGGTTTCATGAAAAATCCTACAGACATGGCACAGAGTTCAGATCACTATTAGGTGGATACTATGGCATTTTGGATGGTATTTAGGAACCTCAGCGATAGGCAAAGCTATTTATTTGCCTAGCCAAGCATAGTAGAATCCATAAAATTCATATGACTTTTAGCTTGAGCATGTTCAAACTTCTCCATGATTTTGAAGATGACAGTTGTATAACTTTTTGGAATAAAAATCTCAACAAGCAAAAGCAAAATCTGAAAGTGTTCTCCAAAGAGAAATCTGAATGCCAGCAAGAAAACTCTGAATAACAGCAAGTAAACTCTGAATGCCATCAAGAAAACTTTGAATAATCAAGTCTTTTGTTCTCACTTCTATTTATACCCTCTTTGTGAGCTACCTTCTATTGTTTGTATGATCTTAGATCTTGATAAGCGCCCATGCTCTTTTGTTTCAAGGTAACATTTTCTAAAAATAACCTTTACTTTTTTACTCTAAATTTCTTTCTTTAAACTTTGAATTTTATTAATTAAAAAAGAAAGAGAAGGCCATCTTTAATTTGCCTTGTATGGGCTAATTAATTAAAAATATACATTCTTTTAGAAAATGTTGGCGGGCTTATCTCAAAATCAAATCATACTAAATATTTGAACAAGATTTAAAAAGAAAAATACATTCTTATTTCTTTTAATAAAATAAGTATTTTATTTCAGCAGAATTTTGCATTAACTCATATATATGTGCTTGATGTATATTTGTTTGACTAATAGATTTTACAAGTAATTTTTATTAACAGAAATCTAATCTTAGAATGGAATTTATTTAACAAAATATTTAAATGCAATACAAATTATATAAACGTAATTAATTTTAGCTTTAATGCAAAACCCTGCTGATATTGGACTATAAACTTAATTCAGGTCTATAATACTAACTAAGTTTATAGAAGGCTGTGAAGCATGGATCAGACTTCAGATCCATTGCTTCATTTCCCAATAGTTAGTGAGCAAAAAAAAATGTTAAAAAAATGCTGTTGCTTCAGGTCAGAGGTAAAAATTTTGTGCCAGGTGAGTTCAAGCCTACTCTTTATTTGCTGTAATATTTAATTTGTTACTAACTACGGTGTTTTATTTTCTTAATATATATCTAGGGTCAGGTCAGTGTTGATTCTAGTCTAACAAGGTATGTATCTATTTTAATGTCTGTATTTTCCGGGGTCAGGTGGTATATACTGCCTTGTACTTTTGGACGGGTTCATGGCCCTATCATTTTGGTTTTCTTCTAAGTTTCTGTAGTCAATATCAGTTAGTATCCGAATCGTGCCTTGAATATCTTGCATTTGAGTGCTTATTAATATTTTCCTTATCCGGGGTGGCATGTTGTGCCTAATCATCCTTACTATCTGCATTTCTGGATAATTGAATGCACTTAGGCTTTTATTTGATTTACCTGCCTAACAAAAAACTGAGCATAAGTCTCTTGATGGTTAGCCGGGTATCTTTCATGCATTATGGAATACATCAAACTTTCCTGTCACTATGCACTCCAATACATCAACATCATTGCATTCTCATATTCCATAAATGTTTGTGGTTGTATAGATAGTGTTCCACCAGTCTCTGGCAGATTCTTTTAAATGATGACTGGAGATCGCCACTTTTTCTTGTTCCATCATATTCTGGAATTGAAAAAACATTTTGAGACTGTCTAGGTGGTGTCTAGGGTTTCCACCCAGTTCCCCTCTAAAACATTGTATATGTACAAATTTTGCCACAGGAGATGTTACCGGATTATTATTGGCGTAAGAATTTGGTTGCCTTGTTGCGCTTGGATTGGGTTCATCGTTTGACGAATGTTCATTTCCTTTTTATCCTCATTCATCTGTCCATTTTTTTCTCCATCCTGTATTTGATGCTTGACTGACATGTCCAAGGTATGCATATCCTTTCCTAATTCATTATCCATCAATGATTTAAGTTTGGTATCATCTTGTTTCTGTTGATGTTGCCATTTTAACTGAGTATCCTCATCTGGCAATACTTTTGTTCTGGTAGTATGTTGTTGCTGGAGACCCATGTTTTCCTCCAAACGGTTCAGTCTTTGTGATGTCATATTCATGAATTCTTGGAACATGTTCATCATCATTTTGTTTTCGTCTCTCATTTCTTTGACGAGATCTTCCAAATTGTATTTTTGGTCACTATGAATATATGTTGCCATATTTGGAAGGTTGAACACTATCTCCTCATTGCTGTCATAATCTTCATCTTTCTTCTGTTGGTCCATCTTTGCCTAATATTGGCTATTTTGTTATATAACACACTTTATTTGTAAAAATGTATTTTAGTCTTTTATAAACAATCTAGATAAGTGTATTATATCACGTGTATCTATGAGCTATATCCTTCTGTATATCAAAAAAAATTTCTTCTTTCTAAAATTATAACTATCTGTTTTATTTATGTTTTCAGAAATTAACTTTGCCTACCTCACGAGGTCCTATCTTAAACCTATGCCTATATGTATCTGTTTGTGCATGAAAAAAAATATAAAATCCTGCCGTGTCTGTTTTTAATATGTATACTACATATTATTCTCCTCACTTTACTTTATTTATTGTTATATTTCATTAAAATATCACTGCTATTTGCCACAATATAATTAAAATAACACATTTACAGCTTGACCTGGCTTTCTCTGACACCTGAAACAACTAAAAAAATGCATTTACATTAATACAAGTATATATATAAAGAAATATGTGAGCAAAATATACATAAGTCATGTTTAAAAATTATTTTGGCTCACTACACATACATTTTTATTTTGATCATCTACCTCCTATGATTTGTTTATTTGGATTCCGATATGAGAGATTGCACTTGCCGACAAATTTATTTGATGGGGGCACCAGTCGACAAGACAATGGCCATAACAAATATACATATTAATGGATAATGACCCAAGCACACATTGATAACGTTTGTACAGTTTAATGCAATTAAAATTTATTTTGAGTTTCACTTTTAAAAAAAAATCTCTGCATGAATAAGTAAATGGTATTTTAAATGACAATATTAATTAAGTCGAAGACGTATAACAATTAAGTAAGGTAACTTGTCTGACCTGGGTTTGAAACCAGTTACCATTTTGGTCATGACACAAAAAAAATCAATTTAACAGCCTAAAGTACGATTAACAAAACAAAATATACACCAAAAAAAAAATTAAAAAAAAAATTAAAATCCCATGATAACCGCCACTCCGAATTATGAACCTGGGATTGAAACCAAATACCATTTTGGTCACAACCCGAAATAGATTAACAATTATCAAGCAATTTTACAGAATCACGCATTGAGATCAAAAACTGTTTCAAAAAACATTTATATAAAAACGGGTTTTACCCAACTATAACGAAGTGTATACCATATACACCCATATATATGAATATATACTTCACTAAATAAGCATATATATGACTACATATAAATATACAAACAGATATAACTATACAAACATTTCTTTTATTATCATGTACATAATTTTATTAGAACGATTCGTCATATTGCAGACCTCATACTCTTATTATTCAGGCTAGTAAACGCTGGTCGCAACTATGACAAGGAAGCAATGATTGCAGACGTAGACCTATTATTTCAGGCTACTCAGCAATTCTAAACTCTAAAAATGTAAAAGGTCTTCATCTAAACGGTTACTAAAAGGGTCTTCACCATAAAAAAAAAAGGGCTTCACCTAACGGTTACTTCAAAGGGTCTTCACCTAATGGTTACTCAATAAATGATTCAATAGCATAATCCGAAATGAGAAAAAAAATCTTAACTAAAGGGGGCTGACATATATGTTATACAGAAAATACTTTAATATATATATATTTATTAAAACGAACATATGCATTTACTATTTCACAAGTTGAAAATTACATTTGAAATTAACGAAAACAAAAGTTATATTTATATATGTTTGCAGGAAAGGTAACTGCAAAATATTTAAACGTGAAAAAAATTTTTTGCATGATTAAAATTGTTCAATATATTAAAGAAATGAAACGCAGAGAAA
Organism: Epiperipatus broadwayi; assembly: GCA_028023455.1. Taxonomy (NCBI): domain Eukaryota; kingdom Metazoa; phylum Onychophora; class Udeonychophora; order Euonychophora; family Peripatidae; genus Epiperipatus; species Epiperipatus broadwayi. Next base: position 12,719 of record JAQFVV010013968.1, read on the forward strand.
GTGAAAAAAATATTTGCTAACACCGTACGTTGACACGTGTTAATTCGAACTTATCAACTTTAGATCTTAGAAAAAAAATTATATTAACGGAAAAAATGTTATCTCTTAGATCTTTACAAAAATTTATACAAACGGAAAAAAAAATTATATTACCTATTTGTAATTTTTACTAAAATATTAACACTACCGTATATATGTTATATTTCGAAAAACATTATTACATCAAAACTTCTCATATTTAAGTAATATTAAATAACATAAAGTACGAAAGCTATTTTAAGGGAGGGCGGGTGGATATATATTTGACACTTCCGCCTCATCGAAGCTATATACTTTATACGACAAAAAAAAATATGGCGACTGGTCATGACAAAACTACTCATTAGGGGGGGGAGGGAATTGCTATAACTTTAAAATCTCATTTTATAATCACAAAAAAACAACTAACGGAGTGTTAACTTTTCAAATATAAAATATTCATTTCATATATATATATATACTAAACTCGGAAAAAAAAATGTTCACCTTATGACACAATTAACTTGTTAATTAATTTTAAAAAATGAAATTTGGCTCATGTTAGGAAACAAAACTCGGAAAAATTATACATATATTTTTATATAAATATATTAAACTAAAACAAACTTCTCAGGGTACTAAATTTTTTTTTAAAAAAAATGGCATACGTCCCACTGCGACAAACTCGAAGCAAAAATTCTACGTATAACTATTATTTCGTGTTATTTAAAAAAAACATTATATATATGCGTACAAATCCGAGGAAAAAAAATTCTACATATATCTATTACTTCAAATCCCCTATTCCTATTCTTCCAGTAAAAAAAAATTAAATTCGGCCCACATTATTGGTGTCAGAATGCGGGAAAAAAAATTAATTGTGACAGTCAGATGATGTATGTTGGCTTAAGCCAGTTCGAATACTAAGTGAAAGTACCTCGAGGCGACCCATACGCGAGATATTAAATCAAGAATACTATGACCTCTGCCCTATTTGCCTATTCTCGAGGCTAATTACGAACCAATAACATTACCTGAGCCATACATAAATTATTTTTCAACCGGCCAAGCTTAGCCTCAGCAGTAGAGACATGGACGGGAACACCTAAGGTGCTAAATAGTTAAATGTTTGCAAAAGTACTATGAAAAATGTGTTTTGCGTGCCTGGATCATTGGAAAAGTAAAATAAAGCATTATAATAAAATTGAAAACTCAAGCTATTTTAGTTAAATAGTATGTTTAATTAACAACTTTAAAATATGAATAATGATTTAATGGCCTCCGCTATTCCCCTAAATTAATGAAAACTAATTAGACACTAAAAACAGATTAATATGTTTGCGGTCTAAATCTTTTCTTCCCAATTTTATTAAAATTGTCAACCCGAATCTCCTCGATAAGGTACAATAATAGAAATGTTTCACAAAGCAATTTCTAATTGCTTTGCACTAAAACAGAGTTTAAACCTTATTTAAAACGTATATAGCTAAATCTGATATACGTAATAAGCCAGTGGCGGACAAAAGAGGCATTATCGAGGAGATCAAGTTGGCAAACAAAGGACACTTACTGCTATGGAATTTAGAAACTGTAAATAAAATTGGAAAGTGATTTTAAATGAAAAAATTAACTTTTAAGCTTAACTGCAATGGACTACAAAATATATATACATGTTAGTAATGAAGAATAGTGAAGGAAAAAGGTTAAATATAGATAGATGATCACACAATATATATCTAAGACTAGTCTAATAAAAAAAATGGTTACATTACAAATATAATTAAATACAACAATTTATAATATAATTCAGGGAAGCACTTAAAAAAGGGTATGAATAAAAAAAGTAGAAAGTAAATAGTTCAATGGAGGAGAGATACTATTACCGTCCTGGTTCCTTGGTCATGTTCCATCGACAAGCATAGCTTGATCCGTCCATCGATAGGTATTTGTCCGGACAATGAAAATATGTAGCATGGTTTCATGAAAAATCCTACAGACATGGCACAGAGTTCAGATCACTATTAGGTGGATACTACAGCATTTTGGATGGTATTTAGGAACCTCGGAAATAGGCAAAGCTATTTATTTGCCTAGCCAAGCATAGTAGAATCCATCAAATTCATATGACTTTTAGCTTGAGCATATTCAAACTTCTACATGATTTTGAAGATGACAGTTGTATAACTTTTTGGAATAAAAATCTCAACAAGCAAAAGCAAAATCTGAAAGTGTTCTCCAAAGAGAAATCTGAATGCCAGCAAGAAAACTCTGAATAACAGCAAGAAAACTCTGAATGCCAGCAAGAAAACTTTGAATAATCAAGTCTTTTGTTCTCACTTCTATTTATACCCTCTTTGTGAGCTACCTTCTATTTTTTGTATGATCTTAGATCTTGATAAGCCCCCATGCTCCTTTGTTTCAAGGTAACATTTTCTAAAAATAATCTTTACTTTTTTTATTCTAAATTTCTTTCTTTAAACTTTGAATTTTATTAGTTAAAAAAGAAAGAGAAGGCCATCTTTAATTTGCCTTGTATGGGCTAATTAATTAAAAATATACATTCTTTTAGAAAATGTTGGTGGGCTTATCTCAAAATCAAATCATACTAAATATTTGAACAAGATTTAAAAAGAAAAATACATTCTTATTTCTTTTAATAAAATAAGTATTTTATTTCAGCAGAATTTTGCATTAACTCATATATATGCGCGTGACGTATATATATGTTTGACTAATAGATTTTACAAGTAATTTTTATTAACAGAAATCTAATCTTGGAATGGAATTTATTTAACAAAATATTTAAATGCAATACAAATTATATAAACGTAATTAATTTTAGCTTTAATGCAAACCCCTGCTGATATTGGACTATAAACTTAATTCAGGTCCATAATACTAACTAAGTTTATAGAAGGCTGTGAAGCATGGATTGGACTTCAGATCCATTGCTTCAATAGTATTTATAATATGTTGTGTAATGGGCACACACGCTGTTACATTATTTATTCTAAAAATTAGACATTAAAAATAAAAGTTCGCAAATAAAAACTTTTTTTTTTAAGAATTAAAAATTGAAAGTTAAAAGTCATCTAAAACTTTATATATATAAAATCACACAGATAAAAAATTATTAAAAGAAAACTTTATTAAAAAAAGATAAAGTTTTAAAACTAAATTTTTAACAAAAACTTAAAAAAATTTAAAGATAAAAATATATCCTTAAGAACGTACAAATTTAATTAATGCTATTGTGTAAAATGGAAATGATTATTTTAATTAGTTAGAAGTAAACTAGCTCTTGGGCATCTCAAAATGTATAAGTAAAGGTCACATAGGAGAGAAAAAACAATAGAAACTAGTAGCCAATAAAAGAAATCCCTCAGGAAATGGACCTCAATGAAAGGATCATCATCATTATCATATAATGTCCACTTGATCTGAACTTTTAATATAAAAGGGAAAGTTTGGAAAGAAAAAATAAAGGATAGAGATGTGATAGAGAGAGGCTATATGTGTTAGTGTGGAGAGAGTTGGAGAAGGGATTGAAAAGTCATACTCTTCAATCCCTTCAATTTTTCTAAAAAAAAGAGAAAGAGAAATGACCAATCATTTTCCTATATTGCGGACCACAGGACATCAGAGAATTAACGCTGTATCCCAAATGGCAAGCAACTGTTAAGGATGGGCTTTTTAAAACTGTAAGAACTTTATGAACATTAATTCTAAAACTTTTCAGTATTTGAAAATAATAAGAACTCTAAATTCTAAACCTTTTCAGTATTTAATAGAAATAGAATCCTATCTGACCAATGTAAATTATTATTAATAATTGAGTTTATTTGATGTATTTTTTTAAAATCATTTCCATTAAGTTTTTTTTTTGTTCTTTTAAGTTTTAATTATGATTTTTTTTTTGTTAAACAACTTTTAATAAATGTTAAATTTAAGTCGGGCGTGGATGGCTGCATACATTTGTAAAGTCATATGAGTGTAATTAAGGGAGGGTTAATCTTAAGTTATTTATTTCATAGTTAAATTGGGTTAATCGATTGGATATATTGGTGTAATTAGTAAATGTAGAATGAAGATCCGCTACATGCCAGATCACATTATATGCTGCACTTGGGCAAAATAAGTCCCATTTTGTACTGACCATCAGAAGCAGATGTATTCTCTGCTCTTTGGATCATCCCTTTAGCCTATGGAATGGGATAGTAAGATGGCAAAAAGAACTGTAATTCCTTCCTATGGAGTTTTTTTTATTGTTCTTTTTGCCAGACAGATGTAACATTCCTGTACTGGATGAGAAACAATATCTTCTCTATAATCATGATGTTCAGATGTGCATTCCTGACAGTATGGTATTGTGCTGTCATATTCATGCTGCATTGAATATGTTAATATATCAGATAGATTGGCATTGGTTTGATTGTGAGCTTTTGGCCTAAGGTTAAATCAAGGAGAGAATATTTTCTTTTCAAATGCAATCTATGTAGTCTATTCATACTCGACACTAATAAAATATTAAATTCATCTGTGCAAACTTCTTAAATAAAAATTTAAATTGTAAATTAAAACCTAAAGTGAAGTTATAATGTTTTATAAAAAAATTAAAGTAAACATACTAAAATAATAATGCTAAAGTTATATATGTTTAATAAATGTTTGTGTGTGTTATTACTAACAGTGGCTTCCTTTATTTTTTTAATATTGAAAATATATTTTAACAAGAATTAATATTTTATAAATCTCTGTGTCTCCCTGAGCTATTGGCATGGGCTGATGGTCAGAATAAAACATATATGTAAAATTAAGATCTTAACAGTGTGTATCTGCCTACTATATAAATTTTTCAGGTTCAAATAGTCTGGTGGTGCCCTGTATGCCAGATACAATGACACTCTCACTTCCAATTCTCCCTGACTGTTATAGTTGTAACAGTAATTTACAATATTATTAAGCTCACTTGTTTATGTGCAATATTAAACCTTAAACTTAAAATTATAATTGTAAGTTTATATATAGTAAATACATTATTCTTTAACATTCAAGTACCCATTTACACACATATATAATGTAAATGTTAGACTATAAATGTTTAATAATAAAAATCAAATCAAATAAATAGTTGTTTTAATGAAATCAAATATTAAAATGATTATTTTTTAATCATTCATATATATGTGAAATAATTATTTAAGTTGATTAATATCACTAATCAAGATGCAAAACATAGAGATAACCTTGGGTCAAGTCATATCTCAGCAACTAAAAGTGAAGGAAATAAAATTAGAACTCAATTATACAATTATTAATTATGATGCATTCAACAATAATCGAATACAAAATCATGAAATGAAATACAAATTTAACACATGCTAATTACCAAAAGTCGATCCAACTATAAAAGCTAAATCAAATAATTTCCAAATTAATTCTATCTTTTATACATAAACTAGTCCTTATACTTAGTTATTTTGCTGTGTTCAAATACCGAACATATTAAAAAGATAGATCAATAGTTTGAACAAATTTTCCTTGTTTATAAGTTCTTCATTAACAGAGAAATCTAATATCACTCAAGAAAAGAGTAAAAAAAATTATTCTTTATGATCATTAACAATAATTTCAAAAACGAAATTATCTTTAATATAATATTTAGAGAAATTCTTAATGAGATTATTCTAAATGTGAATTTTAAAGCAGATGAATATATCAAAAACACTTGTATATCTCAACAAAATTACCTTTACATGATACAAAATGCATCATGAGTAAAGACAATTTGCAATAGGATCAAATGATATTGTTCTAACCTAAAATAGTGTAGTTAATCATTCCTACTAAAATTCCTAATATATAAATATTTCATCTTTATAATTCAATATACAACTTCAATTTATAGCAAGATGATTTATGAAAAGGGGTGTTAAGATTATGTGAGAGGAATATTTATGAATAACAGAATAGACTGATGGCCTCACTGATGATTGATGACCAGATAATTAAAGAACATTATTCGTAATGAACATTACTACTCAAATTATGGAAATGAGTAGGGCAATACCATAAACTTTTAATACATCATATCATCTTTACGTAACAACATCCATAAATATCTAATTTTATTTTCTTTGCTTCTTGAATCCATTTACATTGGAATAACCTATTTTGGAAAATCATTAGATAAAAAGAAAATGAAAAGATCATTGAACTAAATATTTTTTTTATTTAATAAAATTTAGGTCTTCCTTATAAAGTGACCTAACTAGAGTAATAAGTAAATTTAATATGAAGTAAGATTTTATTGTTCTTCATATTAAATTCATTCACATATGACAACACAGAATTTTTGTTTATTACTAATGCAATTAATTGTTAATATTTGTTTATTTACTTCTCTGCATAAATGACTAATCTTCTTGGATGAAAGGTCTTTTCTTTCAATGTTAGGGATCATACATAGATGGTGAGTCTTATAAAAATGGAATTCACTCAAAAGGATTCAATATTACAAAAACTTTCATTTATAATTATATAATTTAATTTAAATTTAGTTAGTTAGTACTATTATAATTTTTTGAAATTATAAATTTTCATTTATTGTTTTACAGCTTATTAAATATTGTTTGTGTCATATTACATATCTACCATGGGGATATGGAAAGGGCTCATTAAAAATTTTATTTATTAATATAACAGAAATGTATGTAAAGCACTCATAATTATAAATTTTGATATATATAAAGATAATATTAAATTGTTGTCGGTTAATAAATAGTGTTAATTATTTTATTTTAAGAAAGTCTCTGATGTATTTAAATTATTTATTCTATTTTGATAATAAAATAAGATTGAATACACATACTCATATATCTATATATCATCCTAACTTAACATCATAATAACGTGATTGAAAGTAATTTTGAGAATCTACTGAAATTATATTAAATATTATTATTACTACAGAATATTGATAAACCCCTGAAGAGAGTTAAATGCAAAATTCACACTGAGTTTGAATACTGAGCATAATGGAATAATTAAGAGAGGTGAAGATTGGAAAAATTGGTTTAACTTGGATATATATTTAATATTTAGATAATAAATTATCTTATTTGAAATAGATGCAATCATAGATTTAATTTTATCACATCATTCTTGTCAGCCTATGTGAAGACTCTAAGTTCAACTATAGTTAGATGCAATCATCCTCATTCCTTAAGGAAATGTGGACTATTACAAATGGCACTCAACATGGGACATAAAATAATAGTTTACCATAAACTACAATTACAAAAAATTTTATAAACAATTTTACTGAATATAACCTTGATCGATTGATTTACATAGCAACAATAGATAATTTCAACCATCAAAGGATGATATAATTTTCATGTGAAATCTTAAAATCATAAATAATAAAATAAATAGAGACCTCAAAATAAAATAACAAGAATAATATAGATGAAACAAGTGTTTAAAAAACAATTTTAAATTAGGCATTAAATTAATAACATCTAAAGAAGGTCAGAAAAGTTTTAAAATTACACTAAAAAAGAAAGATATAGCATGAAATCCTATGACAAATAGTCTCTCTTAGTAAATAAAGAATAAACAAATTTACAACTAAAATAAAACTTAATTTATGATTACAAGAAGTGGAAAAATTTTAGTCAATACAATAATGAAACATGTTGAAAAAGTACAAAATATTAATATTAGTGAAGAAGGAAAAAATATTGGGAATATTGAAGAAAGATATTCACTGATCCAATTATCAGGAACCACTATGACTGAGAATAACTTACTCTACACCAACACCATTCCTGATGAATCAATATCTCAAACCAAGGCTTCACTTGATAATGAAGTATCTCCAATAACTATACTCAAAATGGCACAAGCTACAACAAATAACATGTCTATAGAACAAATGTTACAAAACATCATAAATATGAATTATAATATGGAAAAAGAAATAAACCAAAACATGAAAACTTTACAAGAAAATTTGAAAAATAATATGAAAAATATGAAATCACAATTAAAATTCGACATGAAAAATGTTAAATCAGAATTAAAATTTGAAATGAAAGGTTTGGTGATAAATTATTGAGTGATATTGAACAATTATCAAGAGATCTAAATAATTTTCAAAGAAATAATATTTCAGACTAGTATCATTAATCAAATAAATATTCAATGGAATGAATTGTATAGAGCCAGAGAAATTTAAAAAAACAAATAGATAAAAAAACAGCACAAAATACAATCAGAAATGCAAAAATAATTACAAGAAATAAATCTTAAGATTAGTCAACTCTATAGAAAACAAATTAATGATTCAGACATTAATGAAAGATCATTAAAAATTTGGATAAAAATTTCAAACAGTTACAAATTAAATTAACTTATATAAAGAATGGAAGAATGTCAGAAAATACCACATTAGAAAAATTGATGAAAAGCACAACAGAGATACATGATAAAGTAAATCATATGAATGAGGCATTAAAATAAAAATTCAAATTTACTGAATTACAAATGTCTCAGAATACACTTGTCTGAAACAATCTGTAGGAGAAAATTACTTCTTAAATTTCCACATAGAAGGAATAATTCCAAATACATATACTAATAATTCTGTTGATCATATAGATTCTACCCAAATAAACCAAAGACAAATGTGAGGTATAATCATATTGCACCAAGCATTGCAATAAATCAATCTGTGAAATTGGAAAACATTTAAAGATCTAGTAATGAAGCATCTATAGAACATTTGAGAAGTGTGAACCTTTACTTCACAGTAAATCATAACTTATCTGAAGGAGAAAAAGTGGTTATTTCATACAGTCATTTACAAGAAGATACTTTAATCTGATATGAATGATTAGTCCAAATTTCATCTACTTTTAATGATTACCAAACACTATTAATAAAAAAAAATTTGGAATAGAGATAAACAAGAGTCCTTGTTATATCAATTATTCCAAGAAAAATATAAAAGTTTACCAGGAGAGACATTGACAAAATTTTTTCAGTGTCAAATCACTAAACTGAGAAAACTAAATGCTTAGCACTTCAGTGAAAGTGAAATAATAAAGATCATGAAAAGAAATTTATCTTTGAAAATTGAACAATCACTTTTATGTACTAATGATAAAACCATAGAACAAGTTGCATTATTATTAATCAGTACTGATATAAATACTTCATATTTATCTACAATAAAAATTGAAAAAAAGAAAGAAGTTACTATTAAATGCTATTAATAAAAAAAAGGAAAATAATAATGAACCAAACTATTGGAAAGGTAAAACCTTACAGGCTAACTCTATATATAACTAGTCACACAATAAAACCTGAATTCATAATGATAAATTTATATGCCCTAAACCAGGTGTATTAATCACTCCCAAAATCCAGAGAAAATCAAACTAGAAAGGTATTTGAGGGAATGTTCCTTACTTCAAGAAACCATATCAACATCAAGAAACAAAAGTTTAAATCAAATTTTAAACTAGGAAATCACCAATTTAATGGGAAGATAAAGCTCCTAATTTTGACTTACAACGTTACTCTATGATAGAGATTATGTTTGAGGATGTATTGGTCAAAGCCCTATTAAATTCTGGTAGCCAGATTTCAGTTATATAAAAAAAATTTTATCAAGAAAAAAATTAAAAACCCTAATAATAAAACATTTCCTCTCAGATCAGTTCAGGTTAACATGGCTAATAGTAGAAAGGCCAAACTAACACCTAAACAGATTTAGATTCAAATTAAAATTGGTCAAACAATACTCTATCATGTATTCTTAATACTGAATGGTTTAATACACAATGTCATTCTGGGGGTAGACTTCCTATATATGAACACATCTATCATTGATTTTTCTAATACAACTGTTAAGATAAATGATGAGGTCTTGGAAATGGAATTGCTTCCAAGATATAATTTATGTGAAGTATATTGTATAATATCTACCATCCCAGAGGCACTTATAGATGATAAAATCACAAAATCCAATTTACTTGGAAATGAAGATGCGATAAAATTATAATCTATTATTAAAACATTCAATTCAGTTTACCAGGAATAATAGAAGGGTTTTCAGCAAAGAATTAAATTAATATATGACCAAGCTTTTTAATCCAGATCATATTCTATTCCATTTCAATATCATGCAGATATATCCAAACAGATTAATAAAATATTGGATTGGGGATTATTTCCAAATGCTCTTCACCCTCAATCCAGTAGCATCTGTGAAGAAGAAAGATGGGTTAATGAGATTTTGTTTAATTGCTCATCAATTAAATAAAAGTTACTGTTCCTGACAGGAATATAGCACCACCCACATGTGAATTATTCATGAAATTTGGAATAAAAAGTTGTTTTCCACCTTTGATCTAACCTCTAGTTATTGGCAGATTGAACTTCACCCAGAAGATCACAAATACACCGCATTTTGATAAGGACTTACTTATCAATTTAATAGGATGCCCTTTGGATTGATAAATAATGGTGCAGATCTAATAAGATGCTTAGATAAAAATATCTCCTCAGCTTAAAAAGATCATTACCATTTATGTGGATGATGTAATAATTGCATCTACCATAATTGAAAAACATCTTCAACATTTAACTGTATTTTTAAAGAGTGTCAAAAAAAGGGATTAAAATCAATTTCAAAATTAGCACCTTAGTCTGTAACCATGTAGTCTGCTTAGGCCACATCAATGGCTCAAAATGAAAAATCAATGTCATTCAAAACTTTTCTAAACTCTCCAACAAAAAACAAATTCAATCACTTTTAGGCTTATGTAATTCTTATAATCATTTTTATCAGATATTTTCTGACTATATAGAACCATTATTGAGGCTCATTAGAAAAAATGAACAAAGGAATTGGACCCACAAACAAAATGAGGCATATATAAATGATAAATTAGGGTTCTTAGAAAAAAACTGTTAGCTTTCTCTTTTTTTTAATGAACCATACATTGTTCAAACTGATAGTAGTTGTTATCGATTAGGGATAATGCTATCCCAAATCCAGGAGAATGGCCAAAATGGAGTCCTATAATTTATTAGCCATCATCTGAAGTATCCAGAATTAAATTATATAGTCACTGAAAAGGAAGCATTAGCAATAATGTGGGTCTTCCAGAAATTTTGACAGATGTTTCTCAGATCAGAGGTTATAGTGATCACAAACCACAAAAGCCTCAAATTCTTGAATCACAGCTTTTTGACAATACACAGTTGGTCAGATGGAGTCTATTATTCCAAGAGTTCTACTATACAGTACAATATTGTAAAGGATATGACAATGTTGTGGCTGATATGCTGAGTTGAAATCCATGTAGATCAGAACAAAACCATCTATCAATATAAAATGTTTATATTACAAATATCAACATGATGATTAATAGTAATGTAGAGAATGATATAGAAAAATTACATGAAATACAATTTAATGACTCTATTTTAAACCCTATCATAAGAATGTTAAGAAAAGAGAAAGTTTTGAATGCAGTGAAAGATCTCAACTATTATAAGTTAGAAAATCTTGTCTTACTTCACAAAACTAATAAAGATATAGATGAGTGGAGGGTAATAATACCTAAAACTTTACATACATCAATCATAAAGTATATCCACTGTTTATATGGACAATTTGGTGCCCATAAAACAGAACACACTTTGAAATATTGGTTTTACTGTCCAAAAATGTATAAATAAATCTTAAAATCACTTTGTAATTGTACTATATCCTTATGAGCCAAAAGCAGTAAATCAAAATTTCAATAATACATTAAAACCTATTATTCCTCAAAGACCAAATGAGACCTTAGCAGTTGATTATTGTGGACAATTGCTTCTATTTAATAAACAAAAGTATTTATTAGTATCTCTTTTCCAAACACATTTCAGTCTACCCAATATCTCAAGCTAATACTAGATAAACAATCAGAGTATTAGATACGATCCATTTCACTATGATGAGAAAACCCAAAGTCATATTAACAGACCATACTGCATCCTTCCTATCTAAAAATTGGAAGAAATGGGTAGAATAATCACAAATAAACCAGGTGCTCACATCCATTAGAAATCCACAATCAAATACTTGCAAACATGTAATGCAGGAGCTTGAATGTTTGTTTAGAACATACTTATAGGATGAGCACAGAGGATGGGTAAAACAAATGAAATGTGTAGTAATTATAATAACTGGACTGTAAATTAATCTACTGGATTCACACCTATTAAATTACATTTCAATAAAGAAATTCCAAATTTATTTAAAACTCATCAATCTCCAATTAAATCCAACCAGACTGATATAAATTATGATATACAAAAAGACTAAAGTAATGTTTAATCGATTTGCTCAAAATATGAAAATAAAGATTGATTATGAAGAATTAGAAGAAGTTAACAGTTACAAATACCTAGGTCAGATTATTAATACAGATGGAAACATAATGGAGGAAATTAATCATAGAATTAAACTTGGTTGGAGTGCTTTTGGTAGAAATAACTTGATACTAAAAGGAAATATGCCTATGTGTTTGAAAAGAATGGTTTTTAACAAATGTGTTTTACCAGTTCTTACTTATGGATCTGAGACTTGGACACTTAATAGAAGAGCAATACAGAGACTTCAGACCACTCAAAGGAGTATGGAGAGATGTATGTTGGGAGTAACAAGAAGAGATCGAAAACGCAATGTATGGGTAAGACAACAAACAGGTGTTACTGACCTTATTGAAAAAATTAAAAGATTGAAATGGAGTTGGGCTGGACATATTGATAGAAGAAATGATAACAGATGGGCAATTGAAATTTTAAACTGGATTCCAAAAGATTGTAAAAGACCCAGAAAGAGACCACATGTGAGATGGATGGATGAAATAAGAAAATGTGCAGGGGTGTTGTGGAAAAGAGAAGCTAAAGATTGGAGAAGATGGATTAAACTTGGAGAGACCTTCATCCTGCAGTGGATTGATAATGGTTGATGATGATGATGATACAAAAAGCATATCAAAGATTAATAAATAAATCAGAGCTAAAAAGTAAAAATAAAAGAAAGAATAGCTACCAATTCAAAATATGAGACAAGGTTTTTATAAAGACCCATAACCTTAGTAAACAACTCCAAAAAAATACCATAAATTCTATTCTATAATCCATATAAAGTACCATTTATTATAATAAAACAAACAGGTCCAAATGCATTCTGAATAGATATCGATGGTGAAATGAAAGGAACATTTATTGCCCACATTCTTAATGCATATTTTGGTCAGGCAGAAAATTAAAATAACTATCATTTGCAGATTATAGAAGGAGAAAGAGAAGTAGACAACACTATATAAAAACCTAGGGATAATCATTTCAATGATGAGAGCATGCAGATTAATGACTTTTTTTATAAACTTAAATTATATATATATATAACCCTAAGAACACACTTATATACTTCAAGTGTTGAAATTTTTTTATCATATTAGAAAATTTTAACCTTTTACATGTGGGGAATTGTAAGGGGAACTTAAAATGTTATTAAGCTCACTTGTTTATATGCAATATTAAACCATAAACTTAAAATTATAATTGTAAGTTTATATATAGTAAATACGATATTCTTTTACATTAAAATATCCATATACACATGTATATAACTTAAATGTTAAACTATAAACGTTTAATAACAAAAATCAAGTCAAATAAATAATTGTTTTAATGAAATTAAATATTAAAATGATTATTTTTTAATCATTTATATACATATAAAATAATTATTTAAGTTGACTAATATCATTAATGAAGATGCAAAACATAGAGGTAACCTTAGGTCAAGTCATATCTTAGCAACTAAACATAAAGAAAAGAAAATTAGAACTCAATATACAATTATTAATTATGTAATATTAGGGTATGAGCACAGACTTTCACACGACCCTCCACTCCATCTAATAACACTGATACACTTAAACATATATATGCTGAAAAGATAAATAATCACCAATATACGTATTTCATGCTAAGCCAGCAATCATCAGTTGGTCCAGATTATCATCTCTACACACATATATACTATAAGTGCTCAGATATATATTAAGATAGACAATCCTCATACTTTAATGGACAGGCCTCAATCTACTCCACACTTCAACTCTTCAACCGTCCATCCAATTGAAAATCTGATGATGGAATGCTCAAAGGCCACCCTGAGGCCGAAATTCTTGTCACACCCATGTTGACCTCAGGTCAATCTGAACCCCACATGTACAGGACCTAATCAATTAAATACATATGCAAGGATGGGCAGCCATCTCTATAATGTAATAACTGAAACATAGGCTTATTTATACCTGTGTCTATATATATGTGTAATATTAGGGTATGAGCACAGACTTTCACACGACCCTCCACTCCATCTAATAACACTGATACACTTAAACATATATATGCTGAAAAGATAAATAATCACCAATATACGTATTTCATGCTAAACCAGCAATCATCAGTTGGTCCAGATTATCATCTCTACACACATATATACTATAAGTACTCAGATATATATTAAGATAGACAATCCTCATACTTTAATGGACAGGCCTCAATCTACTCCACACTCCAACTCTTCAACCGTCCATCCAATTGAAAATCTGATGATGGAATGCTCAAAGGCCACCCTGAGGCCGAGATTCTTGTCACACCCATGTTGACATCTAATACGAAATCGTAAAATAAAATACCAATTTAACACATGTTAATTATTGGAAGTTTATACTAATACTAAATCTAAATCAAATAATTTCCAAATTAATTCTATCTTTTACAAATGAACTAGTCACTACACTTAGTTATCTTGCTGTGTTCAAATAGCAAACATATTAAAAAGATAGATCAATAGTTTGAACATTTTTTCCTTGTTTATAAAATCTTCATTAATAGAGAACTCTAATATCACTTGAGAAAAGAGTAAATAAATTACTCTAAAATCATTAATAATAATTGCAAAAACGAAATTATCTTTAATATAATATTTAAAGAAATTCTCAATAAGATTATTCTAAACTTGAATTTTAAAGAAGATAAATATTATCAAAAATACTTGCATATTTAATCTAAATTACTTTAAGAAGATTTCAAGTTATATAAAATGCATTGTGAGTAAAGATAAATTCCCATAGAATCAAATGCTATTTTCCAACCTAAAACAGTGTAATTAATCATTCATACTGAAATGCCTAATATATAAATATTTTATCTACATAATTCAATATTTAACTTCAATTTATAGCGAGTTGATTTATGAAAAAGGATGTTAACATCATGCAGGAGGAAAGTTTATGAAAAACAGAGTGTATTGGTTGCCTCACTGATGATTGATGATTGGAAAATAAATGATCATTATTCTTAATGAACATTGCTATTCAAATTATGGAAATGAATAGGACAATACCATAAACTTTTAATAGATAATATTAAAGCAGTCAATCTGAGATTCAGATTCTGCTTCACAGTCCTTCCAATCTTCCACCACCAACCCAAATTCAAATCTCAGACATATGCTTATATGCACACCTATATAATCCAATTTCTTTTAATTTTCTTTCAAATTTATTGTGCCTAAGATATTTAATAATATCATAACTAAATAATAAATAAATAATAATATTTTATATATTTTACAGATCATATATGTGTGTAAAGTACATGTACATGTAAAAGGTAATGAGGGATTGCGTATAAATTAATATTTATATTCATAAATTTGATATTAAACTATATATTTAAAATTATATTCAAATATTATATTAAAATACATATTTATGTAATGGTGGTCAGGATGATGCGATCAGCTTGGAAGCTTCTAAAACCATTTAAGATATTTAATTAAAATCTATTAGTATTATTAAAATTATTAATCTTATAAAAAATCAAATAAATTTCCTTAATAAAATTTTATCATTCAGTAAAATCTATTTCTGAGCTAGAACAATCATTTTAGAAATATACCAACCCGATTGCATTGTTGTGTATTACCTTAAAAACAAAAGCTAAATTCCTCATGTAAAAGTTGATCTGAAGCATTTTATAGCCTCAGGTAATGGAGTATGAAAGTCTTCCTTAGATAATCAGGATTTATATAAATAGGGCCCAATTTCTGTCAAAAAAGAAGAGTACTAAAATTTGTAAGGTCTCGGCCAAATGAATCCATGTCACTCAAAATTTCAATATGATAACTAATGAGTAGTAGGGAAACATGCACCTTCTCCTGACCATGCATAATCCAGCTCCTATGAGCCTGCCATTCTATGGCTAAATATCTGTAAACTTGATGCTATGCTGTAAAGACTAAACTGGAAATCTGCTACCTGCTTCCAAAATGATCCGAAAGGACATTTGCACTGTAAATGAGTCATGGAAACATGAACTTCATAGCTTGTCAGAAATTACCAAGAATAAAGGTATTACCATTGAAATGCTACCATCATAGACTCTTTAACTTTTCCTTTCAGTAATTCATAAATATTGAAGAATTTAATACTAACGTCTTATAAACTCTGTAATCAGTGTTTTTTTATTAATTTTATAAATCTTAAAATATGTGATCTTTTACTGTAAGTGACTCTCTGTTTCCTTTTATAAATATCCTAGATTAGCCTCATAATTTAATTCAAATTTAATTTGTTGCAGCAATTATTTTCCTAATAATTTTGTCTAATATGTATTTTAAATCCCAAATGATATATCAATAAACTCCCACCCTCCCAAGTAAAATTATTTTTAGCTTAGCTTGTCACCATTAGAGGGGAGCACCAATTGATTATTTTGTTTTTACTTTTAAAACTACAAATATTTGCTCGGTTGGGAGAAGATTTTAAATTTTGTTTTTATTCATTATACTTTTTGTGTAAACAACAGAGGGGGGAAATAAAGTTTCACTTTTGATTAGTTTACAAGTTATACAAATGTTAATTTATTTACAAGTGCAATATTAATTCAAAACAAATATATATATTTATTTTATGTTTCTTTATCCTCACCCATTTAAACATATATGTATACTTTTATTAAAACACACCTTAGACTTAATTTTATATTATATTAAATGTATGGTAAATTTTTTTGAGGAATATAATTAAAGGGGGGAGGATATAATGTTAGTTTATGTTAAACTTAAATATAGTTTTATAATAATGCCTTTTAATTGGCATTTAATAAATCTGATCATACCATCATATTTGATTTTATTGTTGTAGGTAATAAGCTTAGTTATATATATCTCAACTAATTATTAGTCTATCCCAAGCATTATTAGGTAGACTATTATTCTTTACAATCAAGCTTTATCTAGAGGTGTGCTTTGGAATGCCTGCACCATCTCATTTTCATTTAGGTCATAATCAGAGTGATGAATGAACCTGGACTATCTACTCATGCAACAAGAGCCATGCATGAGATAATTCCAACAAAGTTTGGCCCATAGCACCTCCATCCAAGGCCCTCAACTTCTAAAAGCTGATTCCACAAAATGTGGGTGCGACAAGTCAGCATGTATATTTTCTTATTTCAAAATGTCAAAGCATTTTATTTACAAGAAAAGAATCTGCAAATCTTATTTGGTCTTTATGTTAGCACCATAATACTTAATCATATTAGTAGTCCTCCTTTAATAGCTTAATCTATAAATATCTATATGTGTGATGTTATGCTCTAATTAAACGTAGTTCATAAATTTATTAATTTTCTATTGGTGTGTCGCTTAATGACTCTAGATATATTTATTTATAGAAATACTCCCATATATGTTAATCATCCAAATAAAGCAAATAAATCTTTATTGCATCTGTTTTCATACTCGGTAAACTTATGATAATTTGGTCGGTTAGTTAATTGACAATTATGTAAATCTTCCCAAATCAGTCAAGGTTGTGTTTCTCTCTTGTATTTTGGGTGAAATTGTCATGACTGTATGATACATAATTGCACTAGATTAATTATTGAAATACCATAATGCCTCAAAAGTAATAATATAAACTTATATGTAAATACCCGTGTTAAAGTGTGAATAAACATAACATGACTTATTTGTAATATGAGGCTAATTATCTAATATAATTCAATGTATAAATTTCTGATTTTTTATTTATTTTTATTATTAAATACAATACAAACCAAACATCTCTGATCATTGCAAATTCTTTATTTAATTGATTTAGTTAATTTTAAAATATATAGTTAAATTATTAATGTCATGATTTGGAGAGTTATAAAATCCCACTAAGGTTAACTATATATATGCTTGTCTATATCAAATGTATGCAAGCACAGCACTTGCCATGATTTTCCCTTGAGTCTCTTTGTTTCTCCGCTGTGTGATGTAGGCCAGAAATAAATTAAATAATCTAGTATCATTGGAGTTGCCACTCATAAGTAATTGAATCTGGAAGCTGAGCATACAGGGCAGAGTTCATGAGTGTTCCTGATATGTGTATCTAATGCATGATTGGACTCAAGATACTTGTGATCAGATTCTAGATTGAGTTGTGTGATTGTGTAAACCAACCAGTACAATATCATCTTGTGTATCAACATCCATAAATATCTAATTTTATTTCCTTTGCTTCTTAAATCCATTTACATTGGAATAACTTATTTTGAAAAATTATTAGATGAAAAAAAAAAAGGAAAAGATCATTGGGTTATTTTTTTTATTTATTTAATAAAATTTATGACTTCCTTGTAAAGCGACTTGACCAGGGTAATAAGTAAACTCTTATTTCATTTTATTGTTCTTCATATTAAATTCATCCATTTATGACAAGACAGAATGTTTGTTTATTATTAATTTAATAATATTTGTTTATTTGTTTTTCTACATATTTTTATCCTAGAAAAATAAATGACTAATATTATTGAATGAAAGGTCTTTTCTTTCAATGATAGTGACCATACATAGATGGGTTTTTTTTTATAAAAATGGAATTCCCTCAAAACGATTCAATATTACAAAAGCCTCCATTTATACTTATATAGTTTAATTTAGTTAGTTAGTACTATGCTAATTTTTTAAAATTATAAATTTTTATTTATTGTTTTATAACATATTAAGCATTGTTTGTGTTATGATACATATCTACTGTGAGAATATAGGAAGGTATCATTTTAAATTTTATTTATTAATAAAGCAGAAATTCATGTAAAGCACTCATAATTATAAATTTTGATATATATATAAAGGTAAATTTAAATTGTTGTCAGTTAATAAATATTATTATTTTTTTTATTTCAAGAAAGTCTCTGATTTATTTAAATTATTTATTCTAATTTCATAATAAAATAAGATTGAATACACATACCCATATATCTATATATTATCCTAACTTGACAATATAATAACTTGGTTGAAAGTAATTTTGAGAATCTATTCATATTATATTAAGTATTATTACTACTACAGGACATTGATGAACCCTAAAGAGAGTTCAGTGCAAAATTCACCCTGTGTTTGAATACTGATCATAATGGAAAAATCAAGAAAGGTGAAGATTGAATGAACTGGTCTAAGTTGGATCTATATTTAATATTTAGATATTAAATTATCTTATTTGAATTAGATGCAATCATGGATTTAATTTTATCATATCATTCATGGTATCCTATATGAAGACCCTAAGTCTAACTACTGTTAGATGCATTCACCCTCCTCTTTAAGGCAATGCAGGCTGTTATAATGTAATGCTTAAAAAGATAAAATTTATTTTAATTTACCATATATGTATTAGTATGGTTAATAGTTTAGACAATATTTATTTTAGTAAAGATCAAATTAATGTCAATATCTGGGCAGATTCATTTGTATTAACTTATAATTTAAATTCACAAAGCAGGATTTATGTCTATTCATTTTAATAATCTTGTAAATAAACAAGTAA
This sequence comes from Epiperipatus broadwayi, assembly GCA_028023455.1. Taxonomy (NCBI): domain Eukaryota; kingdom Metazoa; phylum Onychophora; class Udeonychophora; order Euonychophora; family Peripatidae; genus Epiperipatus; species Epiperipatus broadwayi. Next base: position 32,710 of record JAQFVV010013968.1, read on the forward strand.
ATATTCAATATGTAAATATTAATTTATACAGCTCTAATAATAAGTAATAATTAGAGAAAGTTTCTTACTCCAATTATAACATACTTCATTATCAACACTGTATAATTTGATATTTCCTTATATGATATTGGATTATTTCTTTATAAGTTTACTAAAATAAATAGAAATAAAGTTTACATTATTAATTTAAATTATAAATCAATTTAAATGGGGCTTTGTGGACCCACTGATTTAATGTTCACTATAAATGTTAGTGTTTATTTGCTATCTATGTATAAAATTTTGGAGAACATGGCAAAAGTGGATTCATTTTCATGCCTTTAAATTAGATTATAAATATACTAGGTGTTGCACTATATATGTGTGTGTTTGTGTGTATATTTATATTAAATTCTCAGTCGAAAGACAGATTGAAGTATCAAGACATCATGCATGCTTTAACTTTTGTTAAAACAGGAAAAACTCTCCATATAGTATTGCCACTCAGTGCAAGCCAGAGTAAGCAAGGCTTCTCACTGACAAAGACCCCAAGCCAAAAACTAGTCTGGGGATATTGGATGAGTAGGCACTAAATAGGGATTTTATGCACCAAGGCTTCTGACATGCCTTGATTACTCTGGCTTGCACTGAGTGGCAATACTGTATGAAGAGTTTTGCCTGTTTTAATATATTGTATCGATGTTGTAACACATGATCTTTTCAAATGTATTTTTTTTCTTTGAATCATAACATCATAATTTTATTTAACCATGCTATTTACATTTTTTTTAAATTGTATATATTCTAGCTACTGTACCTCTTGGTAGTTCTGCTGCCCTTCTAAATGACTTTAAAGGCAATTTTCAAGTACCACAGGAAAATGTGAAACAATCACTTATTGCTGAAACATTTATTAAAAACTTTATTGAAGAGTAAGTTTTTTTTCCATTAAATTTGTCTTTACAATTTACATAATAATTTAGAACATTCTTACATCTAATGTATGCCTAATATAATTCGAAAATCTACAGACGATTAAATTTGTGTTATTAAAAGAATAAAATATTTTTATATTCTAATAACAGATTCGATGTTTAGTATTTCAAGTTTATAATCAATTTTATTTACAACAATTTACATCAGCTATCTGCGTTATGTTTGAGTTTAACCACATTTAAAAATATTTGCATAATATAATTAAATGTTGTCGAAGGTATAAATAGCAAAACTTTTATTCGTCATTACGTAATTAAAAAATTGCGATGAAAGCTAATTCCATGAATTGTTTTCAAAAATAAGAGAGTATTGTGGAGGGGGTTTCTGATTATATACTATACATTGCCTTTTGTTTTTGATGTGATATTGCCTTAGGATAGTATTTTTTTATACTTATTATATGTGATTTTTTTAGAGATTTGTAATCATATATAATATCCAATTATACTAATATTTTTTATTTACTTTTTGAAAGTCACAGCATTTTTTCTTAGTTATGCAAAAAAAGTCAGGCTATTTGGAGCCAACAACTTGGAAAGTTTTTTAATATGAAACTTATTATAATATTAACTAGCAATGAATAATTTTGACAATTATTAATACATTATTTCTTTAAATAAATCATACAATATAATATAACACAAAATATATTTACGTAACAGCAATAATATATATATATAACCATACACATAAAAGCTCTTTTCGGCAAATATTATGTAAAGAAATGATCCGTTTTATTTTGATTTTAGTATTTTCTATCAATTGTAAGTTAATCTAAGAATTTTTTTGTTTACTTCAGAATGATATGTTCTAAATTACTTTAAAAATATATACAATACTTCAGAACTTTATGAATTTGTCTATGAAAGGAATGATGGAAATTTTAAAAATCTTTAATACTATTTTAAATTGTATCTATATTCAACATTCTTTGATATAAAGAGAAAAATGTAACTAAAATTTCATAATACATCTCAAAGGTTTTGTAAATAAATTTAACATATATCTCAAGGAATTTTCTAAATTACAGGTCAGCTACGATGTAATCAATATTGTTATATGTTTAACACATAAACTTTGATGATAAAGTATTTTGAATGTGGGCCCATCAATCTCACGAAGACGACCTTTGATGTAAAAGGACACTGGCTTTTGAAATGAATGATGGGAATGATATTGTTTGATATATATATATGTTTAGTTGAATTTTATTTAAAAAGTCTATTTGTAAATAGATGAAACCATGATTGTGGAAGAATTTTATTAATGTTGTGCTAATATTGTAATGTTATATGAATTTTTCTTTTATAATATATACATATATTCTGTGTAGTGTTTTAGATAGTTTTAGCTGTGATGTAACCACACAAATGCCTTTAATATTGCAACATACATATACAAATAATATATGAGGTCTGCTAATTTAATTCATCGAATGGCTATGTGTTGTCATTAATGAACTAATTGTATCAAAATCATATAAATATTCATGTTTGAACATGTTTAAGCTAACACATGTGCACATTTTAAGCTGATAGATCTAGTTGTTAGTTAGCTATTGAGAATATAATAAATATTTGTGCATATATGGGATATAAAAATGGTTTATCAAAATTTTGAGCTACATATTAATACCAAATTATGTTTGAATATCAGCAAATGTGCTACTGAAATGTTACAACTGCTGAAAGTGACATATTGTAAAGATGCTATAAAAAGTCAAGTGTGTTTGAATGGCATAAGAACTTCAAAGATGGGCAAAAAAATGTGATGGATGATCCCAGAAGTGGACATCTAAAAACAACAATGACTGACATTAATGTTAATAATGTGTGAGATGCAACGTAACCCAACAGATGATTAAATGTGAGATTGATAACTGAAGAATTACAGATTAATTGAAAAACAGTTAGGCTAATTTTAAATAAAGAAGTGGTCATGAAAAAGAATATTGTGAAGTTTGGGCCTCAGATCTTGATTGATGAACAGAGACTTTTTGGCCAAAAAATCAATTATTCTATGAGACCATCTTGCCAATTTATCTGAGTTAGGTGATTTTTTGTTATTTACAAAATTAAAACTGTCTGATTTTTTACTATAACTGATATCCAAAAGAATCTGAGACAACTGTTCAACAATAATCTTAAAAATAAGTTCCATGTGTGCTTCCAGAATGGGAACACCATTTTAAATAGTGTACAGTTGCACAAGGGAACTAATTTGAAGGTGACAGTAGTTATTATGTACACTTTTACATATATATATAAAGGTCCATTCTGAGAATGAAATTGGCACTGTGGTGATTTTTTTTTCTACTTTTTAGTTAGTACTCATAAAACGTAATTTGTATTTTTCTAATTCATATCTAAAGTTTCTTATTGTTTTATATAAATCTTTTAATATTATATATTTTTTATAAATAAAAATTTGACTAACAATTTATGCAATGATGAAAAAAGATATTGCTGGACTCATGTATAAAAAAAAATGATATTATAAAATTAATTATGTAGATTTTAAAATTAATAAATAAACCGTAATTAATATGAACAATATTTAGACACCTGCAATTATTAATCTAATTGATATAAGCACTTGGAAACGCAAAGTACGAAAAGCTTAATATTAAAAGCTTTAATATAGTATGCTGATCAGCTTTCGATATCTTAATCTTGATATCATACTCATCCATTAATCATTGCCATGTCTATGATATCAGGATTAAGATATCGAAAGCTGATCAACATATTATAGTAAAATTGTTATTGTTATGTTTTTCCTACTCAACGTTTCCAAGCACTTATATTAATTACAATTGTATAGGACAAGTAAACCAACATAATATAGAATTATTAATCTACAGAATATATCATTACAAAATACATAAAGAAATATGTTAGACTTAATTATAATGCTTAACTGACTTTAAATTCTAAATTAGAGGTTTACAAATGCCTAGAGAAATAAAAATATTAATGACATTGTTTTTCTCTCTACATATCTGATTTTAGGGAAATATTTCTAAATTTAAACTAGACCTTAATCTATTAGAAAATTGCCTAGTCAAATCTCTTAACCATCAGCAATAATATTTTTATTGTGTCGAATAAAGAAAAATATTTTTAAATATTTTGTATTTAATGCTTAATTTCGTTATATATAATCACCATGCTTATAAAAATGTACAGCCATTCTTTTATTATAGATCATATTACAAATAATATTTTTTATATATAATTTTCTATCAAAATAATAATAATTCAATTGGAATCTTATTGTTGGATTGTTATTCTTTATCCATTAATTAAAAGTTTTACTTTTTATTATACAATCTATTAAAACTTACATTCTTAGAAAAATCGTTGATGATTGAATTCATTATTACATGTAAGATCTAGTACTTGATGAAAAAGAGATTATTGGCAAAATATCATTTAGGTGTTAATACTTCTGAGATTTCTTTCATGCTATCTTAATTAGGGTTACAACAAATGATCAATTCATTACAATTATTTAAAAATGCATGTTTTAATCTTTATATGGATTAAAATAAAGATTTTCGTAGGTTAAAAGATATATTATAATTCAAAATAATTTTTGAAATCAACTGTATAAAATATCAAATCGTATAACTGTATTTACTTTCCAGTAAAATTACATTTGCTTTCAATCGGTATAAATATTGAACCTAAATGTTATTTGGACAAAATTACAGTATGCAATTATATATTTTAATATTTTACTCAGATGATTCTGACATTTTCTATTAAATACATACAGATACACATACGCGCATATATATATATATATATATATGTGTGTGTGTGTATTGACATGCTTTACAAAGTGTGTAATTTTTCTATCCACATTATTTCGGTTTTTCCCATGAGTTTAGCTTAAGGCATTTTCGGTGCTAAGTACTCTAATCACTGTTGTTTTTCTTAACTCCGTATGCTGTTTTATAGCCGATGTTATTAATATGTAAATGATTTGATATATATATTCCAGTAATTTAAATGTTGAATGCTGCTTGATCTTTTACTTATTATGTTGTTATTGTTTGCAATGTATCAAGCCTCTTGTATCATTCTCTTTCTATGATCCCACTCCAGACATAGCAGTTTTATATTCTGTCATCAAAATTGTGTTCTTTTTTATCTGGCATATAGGCTGCATTCTCTTTTGCCTTTTATATAGGTATTTATATTGTGGTATTTTTTGTGGTACTGTTGGGTCAGAATTTCCTATAGTATACTGCTATGCATTCTGGGATGATGTATAGTACATTGTATATTATTTTCAGAAATTAGTAAAAGAAAAATTAACACAAATACTAAAAGAAATACAATACAATGGCTGGGATTCACAGCAATAAAATCCTAAATTAATATATCACAGGGATATGACAGCATAAATACTTACATAAAAGAGCAAAAGAAAATTCAGCATATGTGTCAGTGTTCTTACATCATGAAAAAAACAGACATAAGTTTTGACCCACAGAAGATTATACTGATATGTGGAGTGTAGAATTATAGAAAGAGAAAGATAAGGGAGGCTTCACATATCACAAACAATAACAATGAAATAAATAAAAGATCAGCTACAACTCAACTACCAAATCATTGGAATATGTTTAATTTACAAAATAATAATAACTTCTATAAAATAGCAAACACAGTTAAGAAAAACAGCTACAATTATAGAGCACACCACCAAAAATATATTAAGCAGGCAAAACTCTCCATACAGTAGTGCCACCCTGTGCCAAACAGAGTAATCAATGGATGCCAGAAGGCTTGTGCATAAAATCCCATCTAGTGCCTACTCATCCAATATCCCCAGACTATTTTCTGGCTTGTGGTCTTCATCAGTGAGGAGCCTTGGATCTGAGAGCACCACCTAGATCTTAGGATCTAATGCAACACTCCAGCAGCCACCTTTTTATCTTTACTTAACTACAAAACTATGAGAATGAAATTGAAAACACAATAATATTTTCAACCCAAGCTCAGTAGCTTATATATTCATATGGGTCTGAACTCAGTTCAGCATCCATACATTTTGGTGTCTTTGGCTCTTTAATAACCATAGCCACTACTATCCTATTAAGCAGGATTGGTGTTAAACCACTAAACATCACATTATCACCTCTTTTATGCTAGCACAAGAGTTGATCATGTGATGTTTAATGGTTTAACACCAACCCTGCATAATAGGACAGTGACTATGGTTGTTAAAGAGCCAAAGACACCAAAATGTATGGATACTGAACTGAGTGCAGATCCATATGACTATATAAGCTACTGAACTTGGATTGAAAATATTATTGTATTTTCAATTTCATTCTCATAGTTTTATAGTTAAGTAAAGATAAAAAGGTGGCTGCTGGAGGGTTGCATTAGATCCTAAAATCTAGGTGCAGTGCTCTCAGATCAAAGGTTCCTCACTGATGAAGGCCACAAGCTAGAAACTGATCTGGGGATATTGGATGAGTAGGCACTAGATGGCATTTTATGCACAAGTCTTCTGGCATCCATTGATTACTCTGGTTGGCACAGCATGACACTACTGTATGGAGAGTTTTGTCTGTTTAATAATAGTTTATGTGACAGCATAAGAGAGGTGATCATGTGATGTTTAGTGGTTTAAAATTATATTAAGCTGAATAGAAAATCAGAAACAACATAGACAAACAATTACTCAACTTCGTATAACATAGTAACATATATATGAAAAAATTATTACATATGGCTGATGAAGATTAGAAAAATATAGCATAAAGCTAGATGAAACTCTTATAGTAATAGAATACAACTCCCTGCTACAGTTCACCTTGGCTAAAAGAAAATCCTTTTGACTCACTTGCTATCCTCATAACTTTGATACTAATCATTTTAGACAAATACTAATTAATATCATAACTTTAATATTAATCATTTTAGACAAATATTGATTAATATTAAACATAATAAAAAAACAGTTGTATTAATTTTTAACTAAGTTTTAAAGTTTATATTTATAATAAGATTCATCTCTAGTCTAATAAATGATTAGTATTAATCAATAGTATATATTTATCTAAAATGTTAGATATCAATAAAGATTGGCACCTGTAGATTAGAATGTATAAATTAATGTTGATAAATATTGAAGATAAGCATAAAAGATTGTGTCTTAGGACAACAGAAGAGTTCTGGTTCAACATGCAGTGCATATCATGTAGATTATTTGTTTTTATAGTTGTCTGTATTCACATGTTTCAAGAAAATATAATGAGTGAAAATTTTAAATATACAATGAAGCTTTCTAAATGCAAAACTAAAAGTATTACAAAATTTCAAAAAAAATCATAAAGTGTTTTTTCAGGCAATAAAATGAACTTAAAACAATTTAGTAATAGCAGAAAAAAAGTAAAACATCTTGAATTGTGTCAAAAAGCTTGTTGAAAAGTTCAACTGAACATTTAAAATGAATAATGACAAATAATAATAATTATATAGATTCTGAAGTTTATATATCCTTAAAACATTAAAATAATTAGAGAAATCATAGTTGTTGATAAAGAGACTACTATAATGTTTTAATTGAAAAAAAGTTATAGAAAAAATAGAATATTATCCAGATCATGTTTAATTGTGATAAAAGTTTAACAATTCACTGTTCATTTTATTTAAAAAAAGTAAATAAAATAAAACCATACATTGTGTAACTTAACTTGATAAGCTTTCATTACAAAATAAAATAATGAGCATGCTAATAGTTCTAAACAAGCTTTATCAATAAATGCTACAAAAGAAGGTATTTAAAATCTCTATCTAAAATTATCCTCATCCCCAAACCAGTTTGAGATATTGGCTATCCTCAGTGAGACACTAGGATATTCAGACACTATATATAAAATACCAACTCAAGGCTAGCACTTATCTGATACTTAAGTATTAAGTAGAAAATCTTGATTTGAAGATATATAGGTGTCTGAAAATTTCAGAATTTCTACTTAATAGTTAATTATCAGATAAGTGGTTGCCTGGAGTTGTATTTTAGATCTAGTGTCTGAATATCCTATCATCTCAAAGAGGAGAGACAATAGCTTGAAACCAGTTTGGGGATGGGGATAATTCTAGATAAAGATTTTAAATGCCTTGTCTTGCAGCATTAAAGCTTGATTAGAGCGATTAGCATGTTCATTATTTTATTTATAAAAAAATATGATAAAGTAATTTTTTATTATGTTTCAGGTGAATACAAATAAATGACACACAAAGAACTTGAAATTTTAACAAGCAACAATCTTAACTTTGCTACAAACAAACGTTTTACTATTATTATTATATAAGGACAAACTAAACATTAGTAAAAAAATTTTAGTTTGCCTTTATATAATAATAGTGAAACACGTTTGTTTGTAGCAAAGTTAAGATCATTACTTGTTAAAATTTCAAGTTCTTTGTTTGACTTGGTTCATATTTCAAAATTTAAAATCGAGTAACAATACAGTTCAAAGTTATTTCATTTTGAGCTGCCTATTTTGAAATAAGAACTCTAATATATTTATATATTAATTCACAGAGGGCGGTACTGGATATTTTAACCATGTGAGATGAATTAATATTTGTATATTTATTTCGGCATAGCATTATGCACTGGGATTATGTATACCCACTTTGATTTCATTTATCTTTTTATTTATCATTTCAAAAATATGCAGTGCAATAAAAAAAATTAAATTTATACTTAATATATGTGTGTGTTCGATTAAACACACCTTTAGCTATTTTTGCTATTAACATTGTTTATAATATCCATTTCAATATTATTCAGTTATCTCCTTTTTTATTAATTATATTGCATTCCTAATACAACTTTTAATAAAATATTAAATTTAAATGTTTCACAGAAAATAACACTAATCAAAATTGAAATGTTATATATATATAAAGTGAATTGCAGCACTTAATTAGATTTAGTACAGAGGATTATAATATGTTATTCCTTAAAATAAAATAAATCTTGAAATAAATAATAAATGTTCTTTTTTTTAATTTTTATATCCTCTTTTTTATTTTAACTATAACTGCCTTAAGGCTTGAGCTATATATATATATATTACCTCACCAATCGATCAAGTAAAGTACAAAATAATGTTCCGACTAAACTCTGATCTTATATAGTAAGAAATAAGTATTAACAATATCTTAAGATAATTTCTATCATTAGACTAGATCAAAATTTATTAATTAATAATATATGATTTGATTAAAGAAATAAAGAAATAATATACTTATAATAATCATGAGACATTTTCTGAAAGGTATAGTTATTGGACAACATTGAAAACATCTCCCTAAAGATATAATTTCAATGGCATAAGAACACTATCCCTTTTTTATTCAAATAATAATATAAATTTCTAGCATCCCTACGACTTTAAAATATTTCAAATATTCTAATATATTATACTAGATAAATTATAATCTCTGTTATTTAAATATAATCATCTCAGGTTCTTTAAATAAAATCACTAATTAATTTATAATATCCTGTAGCCAAATACGATGAGGGATTTTACATCACCCTCAACCACACCTTAGCATTAATAATAATAACAGTAAAATATAATATTATTATACTTAATCTAATTAATAATTTGTATGATAGCTACTATTTAATAATCAGGTCAAAGCTGATGATGATGATGATAATAATAATAATAATAATAATAATAATAATAATAATAATAATAATAATAATAATAATAATAATAATCAAGCAAAGATCAAGGCTATAATGAAGCTTCAGATGGCTGTAACTACACAAATCAACTCATGAACAATCTGTAAATCTATTTTATCAGTGTATTTTTTTCTGGTTATACTATATGTAATCTACTTAGTGTGCAATAAAATATTTTGTTGAAATATTATTATTATTATAATAATAATAATAATAATAATAATAATAATAATAATAATAATAATAATATGATGATGATGATGATGAGAACAAATATTCATATTGGGAAATATACAACCTGATAAATAAAGAAACTAATGTAAATGAACCTTCACCAATGTTGGGAATCAATAACAAAAAACTGGTTAAACAATTCAAGCGATGGGCATTAGAACCTAAATTCTTCAATTTTATAATAAAAATGAACCTCACTGCTATGCCCACAACCTTTTTTCTCCACTATAAAAGGATGTATAGTGACATAGATCCATTTTGTGGACTATGCCATAGAGCTGAAAAAACAATTGAACACCTAATTTACAACTGTGAAAGTTTGGCAAAAATAAGGCAAATGGCATGCAACATATATAGAAGGAGAAACACCACAATGGAACAAATTATTAATGCATATCAGAGTTGAGCGATACCAAACATTAGGGCAGCTACATTTGTCCTATATTTTTTTTGGTGCCCGAGATGCAGTTTTATAATGAGGAAAAATACTCGACGTCATCCAGCCACATTCATTAATAAACTAATACAAATCAAAGATAGAGATAAAACTATTGTTAGACCAGATTTATATGCTGTGACTTGGTCACTGTTAAATAAAAAATCAAGATTATGAGAAATTCAAAACAAAGACAGTTGATAATGCTGAGGTTGCAGCATTATTTATAGACTATAGAACAAGGAACAAGTTAGCCACAAGAAAAAAAAACTTATGTTTAAAGAAAAGTAAACCAAAACTGTAAATTTTACTAAATCAAATTGTAAATACAATGTAATAGAAACTATGTAAACCAAAGAAAGTAATAAAGTACCTTTTGAAACATCATCATCATCATCATCATCATCATCATAATAATAATAATAATAATAATAATAATAATAATAATAATAATAATAATAATAATAATAATAATAATAATAATAATAATAATTTAATTTAATTTAATTTAATAAACATAATCTCCTTGTGATAAAAAATCATGCATGGAGCTTAACAAAAGTATATGTGCAAATAAAATTAAAAAAAAACATTAATATATAATAAAATAATTAAATAGAAATAAAAAGTTTTTCATTATCATCAATTATAATCCAGTCCATAATAAAATTTCTCAAAGTTTTTCTTGATAGGTCATTAACATTAAATTCAATGTTCCTTATAAAAATATTGTGAAATCTTGGACCAAGATAACATTTCTGATATCGACAATGAGTTTTAAAGTATGCTGGTTCAAATAATAAATCAAAATCACTTGATCTAGTCACCATTATTGATGAAGAATTATTTTTATTCATTCTTTTGTATTTCATATAATAGAACAAAATATTCTTTAAAAATAATTGATTAATAGTTAATACTCTAGCACACTTATATAATTCAAGTCTTGGAAAATCCAAATATTTACACAGAATAATTCTTAATGTAAAATTTTGTAGTGTTTGTAAAGACTTCAAAAAATATGCTGCAATGCCACCCCTTAATGTTATACCATAACAAAGTCTGCTTAAGAAAATTTGCTTATATATACTTAAAAGGAGAGATTTATTCAAACAATCTCTTAATCTATAAAAAAGAAAATTATGTTTTTTTAATTTTACTTGAAGTCAAAAAATATGCTTATCCCAATGTAAATACTCATCCAAAACCAAGCCAAGGTTAGAAATTGTTGATGTCCTGGTAATTTTCTGACAAGACATTTGATTCACCTCGGGCAATTGAATTAACAAGTCTTTTGCTGGAATATTTTTAAGAGAATATATTATGTAATTACATTTATTAATATTTAGCAGTAATCTATTATTGTTCATCCATTGTGTAATTTTAAATAAATCTTCATTCACAAGTTTCTCAAGTAAACTATATGAAACTGCTGAAGTAACCAAAGCAGTATCATCTGCAAAACAAAAAATGTTAGAATGAAGAGAAAGATCAAGCAGATCATTAATATAAACAGTAAATAACAATGGACCCAGGACTGAACCTTGAGGAACTCTATATCTAATTATTTCAGAATCACTCAAAAAATTATTAATTTTAACAAATTGGCTTCTATTACTTAAATAAGATTTAAACCATTCAAGCATAGTACTCCTTATGCCACAATAGTGTAACTTAATTATTAATATATCATGTGGAACACAGTCAAATGCTTTCCGCAAATCTAAAGAAATGCCTATAGTTTTGTAACCTTTTACTAAAGATTCAGTGATGACTGAAACATGTTCAGATAAAGCCAGTTCTGTAGATCTTCCTGGCAAAAACCCAAATTGACTATTTGAAAATAAATTATATATTTGAAAAAACAAAACAATTCTGTTTTTTACACACATTTCCAAAATTTGTGACAATGTTGATAAAATAGAAATTGGCCTGTAGTTTTCCAAACATTCCCTATCTCCACTCTTAAAAATAGGTGTAACAACAGCAGATTTTAAACAATCTGGAAAAATACCTGAATCAATAGAAGAATCAAATAAAAAAGATAAAATTGGTAAAAGAATGGAAACATTTTCAATCAATATTTTTACAGAAATACAATCCAAACCAACACATTTCTTATGTCTCATTTTATAAAGAGTATCTAAAATTTCGCAATCTTCAATCTCTTTAAAAACAAAAGAATTCAGGATAGATTTCTCATATCGAAAAACATGAGAACTGCAATTATTTTCAAAACTATTCATTAACAATTTCACACTATGTACAAAATATGGATTGAAATGATCAGCTATTAGTTTTGAATTATTTAAAACATCAATAAATATTTCATTAATCTTTAGTCTAGAAATTTGTGAAAATCCTTCTTTAAAAGTAATGTTTTTAACAACAGTCCAAAAGTTGCTTAATTTAGTTGATTTTAAAGAATCAATTTGAGTAGAATAGAAAAACAATTTAGCTTTGACTATATCTTTCTTTATTTCTTTATCAAACCTTTAGCTGAATTTTTAAATCTTCATTAGCAGGAAACCTTTTGAAAAGCTTGTACAATTTCTTCTTTCTATTAACTTTTGATATTAACTCATTTGTAATCCAATCATGTCTTTTCAAATCTTTCTTCTTTATATATTTTATAAAAGAAACAATAATCTATAAACTCTTTTATCTTGTCAACAAAGAATGAAAATGCACAATTTACATCATTCAATTCAAAGATTAAATTTCAGTCATATTTAGTAATTAAGGAATGTAAATGATCATGAGATAAAAGTTTAAAACACTTTTTACTATGAAAAAAATTCCTTTTAAAAGTAACAACAATTCCTTTGTGATCTGTAAGACACCAATCCAAAAAAGATGTTTTCAAAATAATATTTTCAGGACATCTAGCAAAGACATGGTCAATAAGTGAAGATGATGAAGATGTAACACGTGTAGGATGAAATAAACATTGAATAAATCCAAAAAGTGACAGCATATTTAAATAATGTTGAGCAGCAACAGAAAGTTCACCAGAAATATCAATATTCAAATCCCAACAAGAATAATGAATTTATCATGTAATCTAGTAAGTAAATCACCAAGTTCATCACTAAAAATATCAACTGTAGCAGTAGTAGTAGTAGTAGTAGTAGTATAATAATAATAATAATAATAATAATAATAATAATAATAATAATAATAATAATAATGATAATGATAATCATCATCATCATCCAATTCTCTTATTTATCATGTGGCATATTAAAAGTATGATATAATCTGAAATATGTGTGGCAATAGGAAATATATTTAATCTTTTGGCAGCAATTTAAGTAATTAATTATGACTATAAAATAATATTATAATAATATGATATTTCAGTATCATATTCTGAATAATAATTTTCATTTAAATAAGCTATTTTTATTTATAATGTGCAAAATATGTTATATGTTCAATTTTGACTTCTGTGGATCAAATCTTGTGGAAGTGAATAGATCAATAATAATAGTGACAAACGGTTTTATAAAACAACTTTAACAAATTTATTCTACTTAACAAACCAACTTTATACAGTAAATTTACAATTTGTTATAAAAAAAACTAACAAATATAATACTAAAGTTAAAGCAAAATATATACAAAATTAAACAAAAAGAAAAGCTTAGGTTACAGATTACCTATAAAAAAATCATTACTAGGTAAGCCTTCACTCCAGCTTATGAACCTTTATTTAGGCATATTTATCATGTATAAATATTCAAATTCTATCATTTACCTTACAAAATTACATTAGGTTTATTACTAGTTAAATGAATAGGAAAATATTATTTTTTTACTTCCAGTAAATATAAAATAAGATATTTGGTATAATATTTTTATCAAAATATATTTTATGGTCGTTTTAGGTTAATAAAATATAAAATAACAAAAACAATGTTTGTTCATGTACTAAAATAATTTGCTTGGCACCACTCTAAATTTTATTATGTTTCATGTTCAAAAAAGCATAAAATATAAAATCAAATAAAACATATAATCATTCATAATACACTCCACATTCCTCATTCTGATGTTTCTTTGTAAAATATGCATTATTTCAAAAATATTATTGATTTATGAAAAGTCGAAAAATATCAAAAAACATTTGAAAATATATTAGGAATAGTTATGATTGTTTTATCATTTTCAAAACCTATCTTGCCATTTATTTTAAAACAATTCATCATTCTAAGTTTATTCATTATTCTACTTTCAGAATACTAAACTCCACAATGCATAACCAATAAAATTAAGATAGTGATATAATGTATAGGATATGAAGAAATAACTAGAGTAATGAATCAATAGTATAAAAATAAGCCACCAATTCACATGGAAAGCAGTGTGAAGCAATAGGTATGACTTAGTCTATACCCATAGAAAATGTCTTGGCTCTTTTTTCAGTACTTACAGATCATCAAAATATAAATAACCAACACTGTCCATGGAAATAAATATAATAATGCAGGGCTTTGTTAACTGTATCTGTACAATATCTACTTTGATATAACATAGGTTAATCTTCCTATCTTTGTGACATACACTACAAATATAATCATCCAGGGTTTCATTTCCTACTCCCCTGTTTACTATCATCTAAAATTCCAAATAAATTTAAACAATCTACATCAGAAAATAAACTGAATACTTTTTCCAATAATAAACAAAGTGGTTGTTTTCTCATCCCCAGTGTTCGCCTCGAGATGTCACTATTTCTAGGTAAATTGCTAGAAATATACCATTTCACCAGCATTCACCCAACAAATGAGGAAATTTTCTACGCTATAAATGCAGAAAAAGAGTCCTCACATTATGGTGGGTGGTGATAGAAGCCAACACAAAGAGACTTCTTTCTATGATAAAACACAGAAAGAGTTCCCAATGATGGCTGCCAGTTATGGCTTTTTTTTTTCTATGCTAAAAGCAAAGAGAAATGCCTTTATTGGCTGCCATAGTTGATTTTGTTATTCATTTTCTCGTAATCTTCAAATATCTATTATATCTGTAGTTTGGTGTAAGAGTGTGTGTATTTGAGCCAGTCATAGTTTTTTAAAATTTGACTAGATATATATTTTTTTAATGTGATGTAACTTACTTTAGTGTTGTAAGTTTAATAATAATGACATGAAGCTTCCATGAGGAATGTGTAGCCCTGAAAAAGTTATTTGAAAGGGTACATGTCAGTATTTATTTGACAATCACATGACAAATAATGTTCTCATGAGAATTCATTCGAGAACAAGTAAGATGGCTGCTGCCATGGCAATTGCCATCAACTGAAGCCAGCGCTGTGGCATATTTGCAAAAATAAAAATATCCTGTTGAAACAGAAAAAGTGTCTTTGTAGTGAGGAAATGTGAATTCATGCTAATAAAGATCTGTTATGTCCACCAGTTCTATATAATACTCGCTGGCAAACAATCTATGCAGTAAGCCAACCTTGCCCTGCCTATATATGCATACAAGAATCCTAATCCCTGAGACTAACACCGGTAGAATAAGAAAAGCAGAAGATTTAATTACAATACAGTAATATCTACATATTTACACGAATACATTAAAACAATCATTATACATTTAGATCAACAAAACCCGAAGGTATACCAAAATAAGAAGAATAAAGATCTATGCAACCTACTTTATAGTCCGTATTATGCTGACTCTTGGATGCTCGGAGGCCAGCAGTCCACTAACCATGCTAAATAAGCAACGTTCAGCGCCTTTCACAGTTCATCTGCATCGAGTAGAATCCCAGTTTGCTGATGCTTTACACTTGCACTCATTTCACCAGTTCTGAATATTTCTGGATTTTATTGGTCAAATCTTGTCTGTCCATCCATCATGGTCAGATCAATTCCTCCCAGTTTATTTGCAGAAGCAGATTTAGACTTACCTTTTACTTTGATTGATTACCCCTTTTGCAGCCCAATTACTTTTTTAATTAATTATTCATCTTGTTGATCTGCAAAGTTCCTTGGTTAATTAACCTTCCTATCTCAAAGGATTTGTTTGTTTTGTTTTGTTTTTGCTGTTTACAAAATAACACAGCTATTAAAGTCTAAGATGATTTTAAATTAACGAAGTATTTTTTTTTATCTTCAAGTATATATATATAACTTGCGTATGTATATACAACAATTGATACACGTACATACGATTCAATATTAAATCCCCATTTACAACATTTACTATTATTATTTTGTGTGTATTTTAATTATGCACCTACAGAATGAAGATTATTTGTTAGTCTTCGAACTTAACATAGAATCTTTTAATTAAATATTTGGGAGGGTTTATTTTCCTTTTGAGTTGTTGCAGTGAATTATTTTCCATTTGTAGTGATATATGTGTATCATTAAAACATACACAAAATCATAATAGTAAATGTTGTCTAAATTACATTACTTTTTATAGATTTAGAATTACGTATTGCTTTTTAATAAAATTATTGATTTACTCTTGACAAAAAATACCTTAATTTTAAAAAGACACACTTAAAGTCAAAAAAAAAAAAAAAATTAGAAAAACACCATAATTTTAAAGACACACACACAAACTCAAAAAACAATATAAGATTAATCAACATTTACTTATTACGTATTGCTTTTTAATAAAATGATTGATTTACTCTTGAAAAAAATACCGTAACTTTAAAAAGACACACATAAAGTCAAAAAAAAAAAAAAAAATTAAAAAAAAACACTGTAACTTTAAAGAGACACACACAAACTAAAAAACAATATAATATTAATAAACATTTACAAAAATGAAAAACTAAATCATATAATAGTATTAGTTACTAGAATATTTTATTAGAAATCTAATAAATCAGATCTTTTTATATCAAATCAATCACACAGGTCCGGCCCCGGAATCATTATATGTATATGTTTTTGATTAGCATCAATGCCATCCAGTGGCGAACACCAGGGATGAGAAAACAAACCAACAAAGCTAATATATTGATTCATCAAACTATGAATACTTTAAGAAAATGGTTTCACACACTTAAGCTTAGCAACAAATACAAATAACTTTGATTAAAATATACTACTAATATTCATATATATATATATAACATTGTCTACTTAGCAAATATCATACAAAATTATGGTGATTAATAAAGTTATAACAAACTTTATTATATAAAAAAATATATATGCATATTTTTATTTATAACCTATATCATTTAATAAAAAAATCTGTATGTGTTATTAATTCATACATCTGTATATCCATTCATTCTTTCAGCATAATATGAATATTTATATTCTGAGCAATTCTTAAAAATATATGCCATATGATATTTAAAATAATTTAAATTAGCTATGTGATTAAAATATTATCACATTTTGATGTCTTCTGGTCCAATTAGATAATATAAAAAAATCAAAAATTCCATTCACAAAGTGCTCATTATAAAATATCATACTTTAAAAAAATGTTTCCAAAATTTTAAAAATTGTTAAATTATTTTAAAATTAAGGTTATGATAATAAAAAGTGTCTACTAATGCAACTTATCTAATATATACTAAAAATAAGTTTAAGTTCTAATGTTAATGTTCTTATCTTTTTTTTTAAAAAAATAATAATTTATATAAACTAATAATAAAATTTAAAGTTACACATTTCTTCTCTTCACATAATTCTTTCATTGAAAACTTCTGCTAATGAATTGGGGGTTGTGTGATCACTGGGCAACAGTCATTATCCAAAGGTTTTTCTTTCTCCCAACTCTCCTCCCTCGGTGTGTAAAAATAACAATAAAAAAATAATTGTCAACCTTTAAAATCTGGAAAAATCATTAAAACTATTATTCATCCTGTAGTGAAAAGAGGTTTCACTTTCCTCCAGGATAATAATAATTTATTCAATAATATATTAAAATTCATTTTTAAAAAAGTAAATCATTTTCCCTCTGTGCACATATGTATATTCCTATTTGTTTGATGATAGATGCATCATCCATGGTCATATTTATTAAAACATGTATTTCCAGACTAAGTAGATGTATTTTCATTTTAATCTTATATTACAATAAGGTGCATAATAAGGCAAATAAATAAATTTACTTTTTTTCTAAATATTAAGAAAGGTTATTTATTCCTGATAAAATATCTTTCTTCCATTAACCATTTTTCTTCTTCTTCTTTTAAAAAATATAGCAATTAAAATAGTGGTTGGTCATATTTTAATGTTCACTTATTTCACATGGCATTTATTTAGCAACTATGTTTTTTATATAATTTATTTTCAAAACATCTTGCTTCACAAGTTCAAATATAAAATTTGTTTCAAAGATAAATATTATTAACTGTAATCATTCAAAATTAATGTTTTAAATCTTATAGACAAAATGATATTTATTTTATAGCTCATCACCAATGTCTTTTAAAGTTCACAGATAAATTGCATTTCCATCTTTTCCAATAATTTCTATTAGAATAATGTCTTTTAAAAGTTTTTAACTTTACAAATATGAACATAGTTATTATATATAGCATATCTCTAAATAATAATCATATATAAATTTGAAGTACTCCATGCAAACAAATATAAATTCTCATATAACATTGAGAAAATTATATTCCCATAAACTCTTTGGTTTTTCATCTCTAATCCTCCCATACACAAGTCTATAACTTTTTTCTCCATAAATTATTAATGAATTTCAATCAAGTTTCAGAATAGTTTACTAATAAGAAATTTAGTGAATTTATTCATGCATAAAGTTGAACTAAAGATTAACCACATTAATACAGGTAATTTCAATGATTGATTAAACATACTTTGGATTTACATTTTAAAAGTTTTGCAAAAATATCTTGACATTAGTGTAAATCTTAACCAGATTAATATATATGATAGATACTGTAAAATAACTTTTTAATTAATTTGGATTCACAAATTAAGTAAAGGTAATTTTCTTTAATAGAGACAAATAATACCAAATACATTAAAATCATTCATTTAAAAAATATAACATCATGAAGATATAATTAATATTACATCTGCTAATAATTTAATTAATCATTAAAGAAATTATAGAATTTTATCTGTGTTTCATGAAATTGTACTTCAAATAGATATTTTGCATGCTAAAAAATACATACATACATAAAATCAGTATGGTGATTTCAACCCTAAGGAAAAAAAAATAAAAATAAAAAAATCAAGAAAAAAAAAGGAGCATTAAAAATGTGTTTTACAATTATTATACAAACCAATCTATAACTATAAATTCAGTTGCATAAAGAGCATGTTAGACCATTTTTGTCTTTGATATTTTGTGATACTACCTTTTAATTTCTTCAGCAGAAAATTTCTCTTACTTATCTTCACAATGGAAACAATCAATATTCCACTTCTCTAGAATGTCTTTGATATAATTCTCTTTCCAATAAAACTATGATCATATTTGCCATAAAATATTGTTTTAAAAAGTCGAACATCATAGTACTATACTCTATAGTATTAGTACAGCAAAATTGAAGAACATATTAATTGTTTTTATGGTCCTGCTATTATAGTTTTAAAATTTTAAGGAGAATCCTTAGTCAAGCATTGTTAACAGAGAGAGCAGCACAGCTGCCTTGCAAGCAAGCAATTGCTTGCAGACAGTTGTTGTGGGTTCGCCATGACATATGAAAAAAAATGTATGTTTTCTAAGGTTTTTTTATTATGCCCATAGGCAGGATAATAATTGATATCAAAGAGATGATGATTTACATATACTGTATTCAACTTTAATTGTGTTTAACATCATAGATCAAGCTTTAGTTAATATCAAAAATTTGGGTTTGTAAAATTCATCAAGATTAAGTAGGGTTAATTTGATTTGGGATTTAGTAGAAACTATAAGTTAACCTATTTAAATTTTGATGCTATTAAATTCAAGGTGACAAATGTACATTGCAATTCATTACAACCAATAATAAATCTACTAATTATAATTGATAATAAAGTAATTTATTTAAGAAAATTTTATAAAGTGATTGTTTTAATATTTATTTTTTCCAGAAATCGCGACATGCCATTAAAAACGCTATTTCAGAAACTAAATACTTTAGATTTAAGTGGTACACCACTGGACAAAGCACAATGTGATGCAGCTAAATTTGGAGATAGCATTCCGTAAGTTGGGGAGTTTCTATTAGAATATATAACACTCATTGTTTTAATACAAATAAATTTATTTCACTTTATGTAATTTATAAAATAACATTTAAATGATCATTCTTTACATTCTATATTATAGGTCAAATCAAAAGTTTAATGAACCAGTCCCAGATTGCTTACAAAAGTCATCCAAATTTCGTACTATTAATGGTAAATGCAATAATTTTTTAGAGCCAACATGGGGGTGCTCTTTAACCAAATTTAGACGGTTTATTCCTTCAGCCTACAGTGATGGTAAGGTTAATTCTTCAAAATACAAACATGTACATATATAATAAAAAACTTAATGAAAAGGAATAAATAAATTATAGCTATATAAATGTTATATAAAGAGTTTGTAAATAACATTTGTAATACAAGCTTGTTTAAATTAAGTCATGTGACATCTGACTTTATTTTTTTTTTTGTAATTTTATTTGTTTTGTAAAAATTATAGCTGAATAACGTTGCAGCTAATAAATTTTCGATTTATGAATTACACCTCAGAGAGCTATTTTTATAAAAAAGCATCAATAAGAATTAAGTGTTGTAGGTGGTAACACTTTGACTCTTTCAGGAACCTTGATGACAAAACAGAATATAAATTAGTGAAGGTGCATCATTATGTAAAATAAATAAATCAACTAAGTTTTAACCTTCATCATGAGAGCATAAAGTATAAAAATAATCAAATCATCTTGTATGTTATTAAAAGTGTACTGCTGTTGCTATATCATATGTTTATTCTGATGGTGCTAAGGGTTTTCTTTCTTCTGACACTACTGTTAATAGGATGATTTTTAAAAAAATATGGTTATTATTATCTTTTATTTCATTGATATGACAATACATTTAAATGTATATTATGAATTAAATATATTAAATAATAAATTAGTTTGTAATAATGTCTATAGGGATATTACTGTAGTTTTCAGATGGTTCTTTTAATGCAATAGTAAATATTCAAATTATTACAGAGCATTCTATGAGTTTTAGTGATGACTACAAACATTCTATAATAAGTAAGATAATCAATTGAAATTGGTGTTTAAATGTTTAAAATCTCAATATGTTTTGTAATATCTTTTATTGTTTTCTAATATTACCAAATTTTGAATAGTAGCATAAATGTTGTGGTGTAATATGTTTATTCAATAACACATCACAATTTTATCTTGTCACAAATAAATTTTTCAGTTACATTTGGTAAGGGATTGTTTATAGGTTTGAATCAGCTATTATGCAGAAGAGCATATAATGTTTTTCTGATAAATATTTTTGTATATGTTATTGGTTAAAGTTGTTAGCTCATAACTAGTATACTTCTCTAACCTTTTGATATGACAATATCCTATGGAAAACAATTATAGCATATACTATTATATTTTAGTGATATTTATGTTAACAACATTTTTAGTCTGTATAATATGACTAAATACTGTTAAAATATCTCAACATTATCTGAGAAAATAGAAATGCTTCTTTGTATAGATTAATCTCCTGAGCAATTACACATTACACATTTATAAATTGTACATTTTCCTGGTATGGCTCACATTTTCTAACATTATAATACCAAATAAGCATTCAGAAATTAAAAATACATAGGCATGGTAAGCTGTCTATATCTTTTCTCTTGTTAAATAATCCACAACTTGATTTAAAATGCATTATTCATAGATTATATTATAAACAAGATAATTGTGACTTATTTGAATCAGTAACATATAAATTGTGCTGAAAGTGAATGCTAAGTAGACAATTGTTTGTAAATATTCATAAGTAATAAAGCAATTAACAATGAAATAAATAAATAAAAATGATTGTGAGTAGGTATATTATTATAGTAATAAACAATGTATAAATAAATAAAAAGTAAACAGGTATAAATATACTGATCACATATAAAACAAATGCCAAAAAGGTATAATGAAACATAAATTATTTGTACTAAATATATGATTACTATATATAATTAAAAGGAATTTGAATTCTAACTTTCAAGCTCCCTACACCTATTCAATCCATCCTATACACCATGTACATGTGAAAAAGATGCATGATTTTCAATATATGTTTTTCATGCTGAACCAGTTTTCAGTTGGTTCAGATCATCATATAACACACTCACATATATAATCAGTGCTCAGTTTGTGTTAATACAGAAAATCTTCAAACTTTAATAGATAGGTTTTAATCTTCTACACCCTCCAACTCATTAGTCAGCCACATGATTAAAAATCTAATGATAGATTACTCAAAGTCCTTGTTGTTACCAATATTACTGTCATATCTATGTTGACTTTAAGACACTGACACCTCATGTATAGGGTCTTAATATGCTCACTTAAATACACAAAAGAGAGATAGACAGAGACATGATGCTATGTAATATTCAAATCCAAGTATGTTGTCTATAATGAACTTAATGTAATTCCAAGGGATTTAAGCTCAGACTTTCTTAATTAAAATTTGCATATCTATCTTTAATATACTTTTATATTATCATATCTTAATTAAATTTATTATCAATCATCAAAATCAATATAGTTCTAGATTATATTAATTAAATAAGTATTTATAAAATTATGAGACTGCGAAGTAAAGTTACAAAGTAATAAGCAGATTTACACTGAGTCAATATCTCCCAAGATACTGTCTCAATGGCATAAGAATACTATCACTACCCTATCACTTTACCACTACATCTATAGCATTCTTATGGCTTTTAATAAAATAAATGATCTTCAATAATACTAAATAATTCCTAACTTTTAATTTAAAATATAATTAAATAATCTCAGGTTCTTCTAATCTGTTTTAAAATAATAATAACTCATGTAAATAAGTATGATGTGGGATTTTATATCAAACTTAAATACACCTAACTTATTTTAATAATAATAATAAATAATAATCTTAAAGTGTAATTCAATCTCATCTATTTATATGATATAATTAATCACTAAATAAATAAACAATCATATGTATATCTTTTATTTCATATGGTATCTTAATTTTTAGAAATAGATCAAAATCTTATACTTCATAATCTGTGGCAATAAACAATATTGTATTCTTATAATGTGTATTATAATCATCTTATGACCATTGCAATATTTTATGTTCATGTCAATCCATTCTTATAAAATAATGTTAAGCAAATATGGTATTAAATTCCAAGTAATAATAATAAATTCAATTTTGTGCAAAATATTATGTTTATTTCAAATCATCTGATGTCAAAATGCTGAGGTGAAAATAATGAAACTTGACACACTTTTAAAACAAATTAACAAATTTATTTACAATAACTTCAAATAAAATTTATTTACACTATTTACAATTTAAAATTTATAACAACAAATAAATAAAAATAAGAAATACAAATATAAGAGGCTTACACTGTTATTAACTTATGTACTTAATAAGCAATTACACATTGCTTCAAATGCTATATTAATATTATTACAGTGTGTTTTTCTTAAAACTTAGATTTGAAAAATAAATAGTAGTAATCTTTAATTATTACAAATAATAATACATGTCAAGATTATCTATGTAGTATGTGTAGATAATGTAACTCTACCTATTAAATAACTATATTAATTAAATATCATTTATAATGTATTATCATGTATTCACTTTGTTATTAGCATTGCCTAATAACTTTATATAAAATTAAGATATCTTTGTAATGTAAACAAATAATTGACTGTACTTATACTTTACTTAATGTAATTCCTGTTATATATTTTATAAAATATGCATTCTATATTTGTATTATTCAAACATTAATATTAAATCATTGATCAATTTCAAATTCATAAAACATTACATTAGATAAATTTTATGATTCCTTTCTGTGTAAAATCATTATTTTACCATATGTGCTTTACTAACCTTTCTAATAAATTTCTATCTATAAAACATATTCTAAACTTATTTAAAACATTTTCCGGAAAACAAATATCAACTTCAAATAAAATATTCATTATCCAAATTACTCATACTATATTGTCTATACTTAGTAAACTTTTCAATCTAAATATAGGCTTCTACTCATAACGTAACTTAGCTTATTCAATAAACAAAATACACAAAAATATAGACTTTTAAAATCCTTTTCTAAACTTCAAAAATAAAATAATTACTTAGATAAGTAATAAACATCATTTTAATACTAAGCATAAATAAAAATATCAAAATTATTTACGAAAGAATCATATAATTATTTCTCAAACTTTTTACGTAATGTTATGTCATGTTTGTATTATAAATTAAAAATTATGCATATTTTAATAAAGTTTGATGTCAATATAATGTATGTGTTTTCATAATACATTCATCCATTCATTCTACAACAACATAATATTCAGTTGATCTAAATAAAAACATATTAAATTCATTAAAATCATTATACAATATTTTTTACCATAATAATAATATTGTCCATTCTGCTATCCAGTATTCTTCGGAATTTGCAGCTTCATAAAATAAAAATCATTCACATTTTCACTCATAAACATTCATTAGAATATTCGTGTTATATTAATTATAAAATAAGTTTATATAATTAATTATATATTATTTTAAAGTTACTATTTAATAAATGTACCTAACCTACTTTTTAAGAGTTTAATAATATTTAAATTTTATGTTAAATAAATAAAATAAATTTATATTACATATTCCATCGTTGATTTTTCCTACCATAAAAGTTCTAACAAATATCCTCCGTATAAAGTCAATAAAACACTATTTCCTGTTCCGTTGTATCACGTGTTTTCTTGAAAGTTTATAATAAAAATGATAACGTTTATTTTTTTAAAAAAAATAATAAGTTCCACAAGAAAACAAATAAAATTCAAAAATAATTTATAAATTCTGGATCCAGTTCTTCATAGATTATTATTCAAAAGTTATTATTTCAAAACTAAGCTATAATTTATAAAATTATCCTTCAATTATTGTAAACCAACTTAGTTTGGCTTGGCTTAGTTTAACTTGATTTGAATATCCATGGATTACTTGCGCATTTGTAAATACCATATTCCGGTAAGAATTAATTTTTCCATCTATAACGTCCAGCGTTTTAGATAACTTTAAATAAAATAATTTCATTATATTACGATTTTTTAAAATACTTATACTTATAATATATTTTTGCCTTTCAAATTATCAATCTCTAGTCTTTTAAACATAAAGACTTAACAAGGCAAGTATTTATTTAAAATTACTAATGCTTCTTATATCTTTCCTTAAGATATACATTTTACTTCTATAATTTGTCAAAATACTTTCTTTTACAGAAATATTTATATTTCTTTAAAATATCTATTAGTAATAGACAATAGTAATTTAACTTTTGAAAACTATTTTTAGTCCAAAATACTACTTTTCTCCATCTTGTAGTTTTATGTTCTAATCCAGCGTCTGTTACTTTTTCAGCATAAAGTTTCTGATAAATTTCTCTGATACGTGATGTTTCCATTGATTATTTGTACGTAAATTGAGTTTCGATATTGAGAAGATAATAGGGAATTATTAAGTTACTCCTTCATATTTACCATTTAAAATTATAAAATTATATACAATAACACTCTTATGATTTTACAACTGATTTTTAAGAGCGTTTCTAAATTTACTTAGCTATTTTCTTAATAGCACAAACGACTTAGAAGTTTTATTGTAGAGAGCCCCCCTCAACAATTGAATCCAGCTTTTATAGTGGAAGAGACTCCACATCTGATTGGTTCGATTAAACAATTAAACTTTGCTTATTTACATATTTACCAACACAATATTAAAAATAAATAATGACTTATTTAATATTTGATATTTTATCAAATTCTTTCAAAACAATATTTATCGTTTATTTAAATCTATTAAACATTCTTTTGAAATATTATTTCTCACTTAATTTAAATCTTAACTTCTATAAGATCATTTAAAATAAACTAAATCTTTTTAAATACGTTATATTTTTAAGACAATATTTTTAAAATCAAATTTAATATTTTACATTAATATCTTTATTTTATCTCGTGATAACTCACGTATTATTTATAAATTTTACAACATGATTTTGTAAAATAATAATTGCAACTTTATTAGACAACTTCCACGCGTGTGTGTATAACATCTGTTCTTTATCATACAAGAACGCTTGTCTAAAATAAACTTAACAATTGCTTTTTTAAAATAAATATTTTTAAATATTTAAGATATTATAATAGATTTTAAAATAATTATTTGCTATGATTAAAATCAAATATTAATCTCAATTTAAGTACTTATAATTTAAAATATTTCTATTCACTTTTAACATATATTTTGAATTTAATAAATATCTTTATCTACTTTTAACTTGTTCTTTTAAATACTTTAGCTTCAAACATATGTTATTAAACATATTAATGCAGTATTACATCATCATCATCATCATTTAAGTATCTTCCCAAGATCAACACAATTCACATATCAAATACTCATAGATTGCCTTAATTAAACTTATGGTAACATTACCACAAAGCAAAGTCAACATCACATCTTTAAAATACTTCTT